>VZTL01030715.1:0-52132 GCA_013400535.1 Scopus umbretta
ACGGCTGTTCTTGAACTTGCGCATAAAGAAGGCAATGAAGAAGGTGCCTAGCATGAGGATGAGGGAGAGGAGAGCAGTGTTGGGCTGCATCCTGATTCCCAGTGACATTGCATCCGCAGAGAGCATGCTGGCATTGAGGCCGCTCTGCACGTTCGGTGGATAGAACTTCAGCAGAGGATGTTCTGCAAACACCTGGGCGGATGAGAGAAGCAGCAGGCACCGTCACTGCAAGGAGGGGCAGGGAGCACTGTCACTACAGGGGGCGGGGGAAGCGGAGGTGTCCTGCTCTGTGGAGAGGTGAGGGTGGTAGATGGTGGGCGTGGACAATCCCAGCATCCATCACCTCGCCTCACAACCTACCCAGCTGGAGAGGGCTGGGGAGAGAAAAGTGGCCCCTCTTTTATGCCTCCTGCAGGAAGAGAAGGGGAGACAGACATTAGGGCTCATCCTGCCAGCCTCTGTGGTGGCACAGGGGCCAGCTGGGCTGGGGCATGAACGGTCAGCAAAGAACTGCTCTGCAGAAAGCCTAGGAAAGCTGTGGCTGAGCTGGCCCTGTTCCCTTGCCTCCTGTATGCTAAAGCAGCAGGTTCCTGGGGGGTCGAGAGATGTGGCAGCCCATCTCCCTGGGGAAGGTTCACCTTGTAGAGTTTGTAGAAGGTCTCGTAGATAAAGATGAGGGAGATTAGGAAAGCAAAGATCTCCTGGGTGAAAGGCGAGATGTAGCGCACCAAGAAGCTTCCTTCAGCTGCCACGATAATGAAGATGAAGACGATGAGCCACAAACCAATCCACACTCTGCCTGTCAGATACTCAATGCCTTGTGTCTGGCAGAACTGAAACGGAAAGGGGAAGGAGTTACTCATGGAAAAAAGCCTCTACATCTGCCCGGGCATCCAGCACAGAGACAGTAAATTCAGGGCTGGAGTCATAGGTAAAATTACAGACTTTGCATTAACACCAGTCAGCTCACACCAAGCAGGTCTTTAACAATCAGTCTTTGTAACAGTACCTCCTTCACTCTCTGCTGAAGCCATCCCATGCATGACACTCCCCATCCCACCCACATGGAGGTGCCATTACTCAAACACAGCTCTCCACTGCTCCATGCACTCAACAGCACAAGCCTGTTCCCTGCAAAGGAGAGCCTGAGCAGCCTGCTATGTCCCACTGTGTAAAGGCTATGTAAGCTGGGGCATGATCCCAGGCAGCACCTTGCATACACACACAGTTGTTTGTGTGTGGAGAAAAGCCCCCAGGCTGTCACCACAGAACAGACCATCTTCACTGCCCGTGCTCATCCACACACAGCAACACCAACTACTTCCAGCACAAATCATATCCCTCCCTTTGCAGCCTTCCTCGGTACCACCACAGACAGGACAGAGGTACACCTTTGTACACAATGACTGGGCATAGCAAAAGCAGTCAGTGAGAAGCGGGGTCACAGGAGAACAGAGAAATTCCCACTGTGCAATGGCATCACCAGCTCCAAACTCTTGACACACCAAGGTGAAAATCTAGCTGTAGGAAAAAACGTGCTTTAAAAGCCCAGACATCTGAGGAGTCAGGAAAAAGGAGAAGGATTAGACCCACTGCTTGGAGGTACAGTAACACAGGGATGCTTTTAACAGTGAAGAGGTCATGCTACTTGAGAAACACGTCCATCCTGGCTGGCCAGGATCTCTCTGCACACACCCTTGGGCTCATCTTGAGAGGTGGGAGTAATGTATGTGGGACATCCCAAATGGGTGGTACACTGAATGTTGTTGGGTTCTCATACAAGGAAACCCGGACACAGGTAAAAGTTGTGAAATGGTCCTCAATGGAAGCCCCAAAACCAAGAAAGTATTATGGACCACTATTTTAGGATGCATCTACAAGTCCTTATTGTGTCAGGATGGGCTGCAGCACGGGGCTGGAGGATGATTCTCCCCTCACAGTCAGCAGGTAGTGGAGTGCTGTTACCACTGACACACCTCAAGGGGGTTTAGCCCATGGGATACAGCAACAGGAGGCAGAAGTCCCTACCGTGTGACCTGCAAAGGGTCAGAAGAGCCAGGGCCAGCTCTGGTCAAGCTGAGGGCAGCCTGGCAGGGCCCAATGAGTTCACACCATGAAAGACCCTTTGGAGAACTGAGAAATGCCGGCTGCCCTCTCCAGCGCAATGGCAGAGAGAGCAGGTGCCAAGCACGGGTACTGCCTCACATGTACCTTGTAAAAAGCTTCTTCAAACACAAGCAGAGGCCCTGAGAAGCCAATGACCAGGAGTGGCTGGGCTCCGAGCAGGGAGAAGAGGATCCCTAAAACCGAGGTGGAGATTATCAGCTCGGAGACCCCCATGAGACCCTCAGTCTTCTCTCCTGGGAAAGAGAACAATGTGTGAGTGTTATAGTCCAAACACAGGCCCCGTCACCATAGGCAGGCAGGCTGCAGACACAGCTCCAGAAGGAGGAGGCAGGTCCCCATCCCATCGGTCAGAGGTTCCCTGCGTTGGGCAGGGAGCACAGAGGGAGCCCGGGGAGCCGAGGCTGGAGAGGCCAAGCGGCGGGGAGGGGACAAGGCAGCAGCCAAGGTGCAGCGCTGCTGCTGTCCGCGAGCGAGCAGCACTGAAGCCCACCCCAGAACAGCATCACACAGACACAGCCAGTGTCCCAGCGTGCAAAGAGCAGACCAGAAAGCAGGCCCATTACCTAGGAGTCCCCCGAAGGTGATGGCAGGAGAGAGAGCAGCAAAGTAGATGAAGAGAACGGCCGCGAGACACTGGCTGTGCAAGGCGTCTCTGATGTCACTGAGGTATTTGGGGTACCTGCGCTTTATGTCCCGAACCAGACCTCCAAAAAATATCCCGGTCCGCTTCAAAGGGTCGTCCTCAGCTTCCTCCTCTTCTTCCTCAGCTTTCACTTCACACAGCTCTGGGGGTGCACGGAGGGCAGGGCTTGAGCAGGGGAACACACGTCCGCCCTTGGGCTGTCCCTCTCCCCATACCCTGTGGAGACCTTCCTCCAGCAGTGCTAACCTGGTGGGCCCCCTGTGACTGCACATCCCACTGCCTCCAGCTGCCCCAGCTGCCAGAGCTGCCCCCAGCCACTGTCCTGCCTCCCCTTGCCCCTCTCCCTGCTGCCCACTGCCGGAGCCAGGCCCCGCTCACCCCTCTGCCAGGCTCTGTGAGGGGAGGGCCCACTGGGGCACACAGGGCACTAGGCACAAACTCTCTTGCCCAAATGTGAATGGAGAGACCTTTGGCTTCCTGGACAGCCCCCTCCTTCATGGACTTCTGCTCTCTCTCCTTCCTCTTCCTCAGCAGCAACTTCTGGAAGGTAGCAATGGATTTGAGCAAGTCTTTCCCCTCCACCTCTGATGGGGGGATGACAATGCTGCAGTCCAAGAACTCGTTGATTGCGTTGAGGAGGTCTTGACGGTCATCTGCCATGTATGCAGCCTCATGGAAGTGCTGAGAGGGACAGGGAAAAAGAGAGAGGAAGAAAGCTCAGACCAAGACTGCACCCAGCTACCTACAGCCTAGAAACAATGCTTGTTGTGACCATACAGTAACATCCCACTCCCCTTGACCCATTACTTGTCTCACTACTGCCACTCTATGACCCACATTCCTGAATCCCTCCTCCCTGTCCTTCTTCCCAAAGCCCCTCACCTAATCCCGTGTCTCTCCTCCCTTCCCTATCCATCCTTTCCAGTGACCTCCTTGCTCCTGCTTTTCTTCTGCAAGCCCCACTCCTCTTACCCAAGATTATGCTCCTGCAGCACTTCTGCCTGCTGCAGGTTCTGCCAGACCACAGGCTGCCTCTCATGGGACCTCTCCATCAATCAAAATCAGATCTGTGCGTCCCAGCTAGCCTGGTACCTCTTGTTCCCTAGGCTAGATGCTACACCTGGCCAGCCTGTGCCTCTGTTCACACCAGATCACTGTGGCTGCATCAAGCCAAGATCCTTCTCCTTGCAAGCTCTGCATGCCATTGCTCGGTCCTGCAGGGCTCTCATTCAGAGCCCACCTCAGAGATGTACCAGAAGCCAGGCACCACAGGAGACCATGAGAGGACAGCACTACTGCAGATAGGCAGGGAGGTGCTGGCAAACAGGTAGCAGGGCTGCATTGCCTCTGGAACGTTCTTGCAGAGAAAGGGCTGGAGGAAGATGAACAAGTGAACAGCCTGTAAAGCAGGTAGGGGACAGCTAAGGTCCCTGCAGCACACAGACTCCCTGGAGCCACAGCTTCAAACTGTAAATGATACCGTACACTCTTCATGGCGCCAGCCACTGTGTAACCTTGCTATGGCCAGCCCCAGCTGGCTCCCCTCTTCCAGCAACAGAGGAGCAGAGGCTCAAATGAGTGAGATCAGCCCACAAATGCAGCCCTGAAGCTTGAATACAGCACCTCATCTCTTCTGGCTATAAATACATTCTCAGCTGAGCCCTGTGCAACTCCTGGGAAGGGATCTTTCAGCTGGGAGCCCTTGTTGCCCACAACCCACCTGCTCTGAGTGGACCTTTTAGTCCCCAGGTGAGGGAGAGTTGTGCACTGGTGGGCAGGACAGGCAGGTTTGTTACATGGCACCAGCCAGGAGGGCCCTGTGAACCTCTGATTCTCCTGTCCTGAATGTATACAACAGATGCTCAGATTGTCTTTTCTTTGCCTTTAATTCCTTACCAGGATAATGAATTTCACTTTCCTGCCATCTAGCCAGATGGGGGACTTCTAGCAGTGCACATGCTTGGCAGAAGAACCTTTCTGCCTCTTCATCTCTCCTCCTGCATGGATGTGCTCCTCTGCATGGATGCCCCAGCCACGGGACTCAGCTAGAAAGCTTCATCCAAACACCTGACAACAGTCCCCAAGAATTGCTGGGTCTTTTTGTCAGTGTGGCCTGGGCCAGTCATCATAGTCACAGGCACCACTCAGCCTCAGCTCCTCTCTGTAAAACATCAGCTGAACACAACTCTAACCTCAGACTGCCCTTTACTCCTGCTTTTATGTACGGCTCCTTTCTTCACCCAGCCTAGCACTCTTTGTCCCAGCCAAGTGTCTGTCCTATTCCCTCCATACTGAAGCATCCTACCTTGGTTGAGCCAGGCTGATCTTAAAAATCCCAGGTGCTCACGCCTGCCTGCCCCACCTGGGCCTTTGCACAGCATCTCTCAGCGCTCTTGTCCCAGGACTAACTTCTGAGGAGCTACTGAAATTCCCTCACCTGTGCCAGCATCACCATCCATCAGCTCCTCACCTTGTCGGACATGAGGGTGGAGATTGAGCGGCCAATTTCATGGTAGTCCATGTTGGCCTGGCTTGGTCCCAGCAGCACAAAGATGAATCTGACAGGAATCGGGACCTCCAAGACAGATTCCAGGAAGACGGCCTCGTTTAGTCGGACAAAGGCCATAGTTGGCTGCTCCAGGAACTGCACACAACCTACCAGGAGGCAAAGTTTTGAGCAGAGTTAATTGTTGGGGTGAGCTGTACTGGGCTGCCTTTAACAGTGGAAACAGGGATCTCAGGGGTTCCCACAAGCCCTGCAGTCCTGTACTAGTCTCCAGACCACTGACACAGCATTGAGCTTCATGCCGAGGACTGCTCAAAGTCCCCTGTTCACTGATCATTCCCAAGCAGTGCTGCTTTCTTCAGCTTCCCAGATAATTCCTTAATCTCTTCCAGATGGGCTCTACTTATAGTGTAAGGGGCTAATTTTAAATCAGAGGTTGGTTTCTGCTAAGCCACTGCCTTATGGAAGGAAGTCTCTTACACGTTACTTTTATCAAAAAAACCTTCTAATCTCATCAAAGAATTAAATCAGGTTTGCTTGGCATGACCTATTTCCCATAAACCTCACTGTTTGGCAATAATTACATTCTTATCCTTTAGCTCTTTATTAATTGAATCCCATATTAGCTCTGCCATTATGTTGGCCGGGAAGGATGTCAGGTTAAACAACCTATAGGTATTGGATCACTGTCCTTCCCTTCTTGAGTACTGATGCTATGAGCTTTCTTCTGTTTTTCTCATATGCTCCCTGTGTTCCTGGACTTTTTTTTTTCAGATGAAAATGAGCCAGTTCTCTAAAGACTCATAGGTGCAAACTGCACAGTTTGTTTTACAATGTCCGCATCTCATCAATGTTTGGCAGCGTCCTCGGTTCCTAACAGATTGGGAAGTACTCCTGCATCCTCCAGCACACCAGCCACTTCCTTCCCATACCGAACACAAATGTTTATTGAATACTTGTATTTCTCTGGCATTATTACTGATCTTTCTGCTATCTGCATCCAGCAAAGAGCTGTGTTCTGTGTTAGACTGGCAAATCTGGGCCATCCGAGTGGCCAAGTGAATCCCAAGACACAGCATTACCTCAGAAATGTCCAGTGTTTAGCTATCTGAGTATTCCAAGTGCATTTATGAAGCTGATTTGGCCTCATTGTGGTTAAGCATCAGCTTGGTTGAGCTGCCAAGCCTCTTTGCCTGAGCTTTTAATCTATTGGATAGGCAATGACATTTACTTTCCTTGTAGTGTAGCTACATTTGCTGAGATGTTAATGCCAGCAAAGTGCTGAGAAGAACTACTCTTGTGGTCAGAAGGCACCAAGCCCACTGATGCTCGAGCCTGCCTGCTCACAGCCCTCATACAGAGAAATATCTCCTGGCAACGCTATGGCCGATACCCAAGACCTTGCCACCAGCCAGGCCCCACTTCCATAAACTCAAAGCTCCTTGGCACACATAACCAACAACCAACACTGGCCAGGGGCAGAGCCCAGCTGCTAACAAGGTGTGAAGCGACCAGACAGAGGGCAGTGATGGTCAGAGGACAGCACGAGGCCCAACAGCAGTCAGAGCCTGGCCATCAGTCCCTTGGGTACCACTTACCCACTTCTGAGCTGCAAAATGGGATGTTCTGGTGACCCTGGTGGGACTTTCTCCTCTTAGCTGGGCCCCAGCTCCCAGCAGAGGTGTCTATCAACCTCTTAATTTAGGAAAAAAACTACCCAGGCACCCCTTACATTTACCACAGACAAACAAAACGTGCATTGTCACCAAAGGAGAGAGTGTACAAGGCTCTCTCCTCAGTTGAACTTTGGGAACATGTACAAGATGACCAAATGCCCCTCAGGAGGGAGGGCACAGACAGCTGGAGACAGACCAGGATTTGAACTGGTCTCTTTTGGTGCCAGGGGACTCTACATGCTGCCTCTTACCCACGAGGACCACTGTGGCCTCTGCATCTTCAGGGATCTTCTCCATCAGCTTCAGGTATTTACGGTGGCCCTCAGAGTTATGGAGATGCGGGTTTTTCTGCTGGGGAAGAATACAAACAAGTAAGGTTGGAGTTCCCGTGCCTTGGTCTCCCTACACAGCCTTGCACCCCACTGGCATGTCTACAGCCAGGCTTGCCTCGGCTGCGTGCCTGACACCCTGCTTCACAGGCAAGGCACCCTCACAGCAAACGGCCACCCTGCAAGCGCCAGGGCCGTTGCTGCAGTTGCATGCTCAAGCAGACATTTGCATACAGCATGCATACAGCGTGAGGCTAAAATTAGGTCCCCAAATCATAATGCAGTGACCTGATTTCCAGCGCTCCAGGTGATCCAGGAGAGCTAAGCCCTTGCAAGTATAAGGTCCCCCACGAAGGAGCCCAGAGGTGGGCACCAAGGGCTGCTGCCAGCCAACAGCTGTCCCCAGGGTGTGGAAAAAGAAGCAGTAAATTCCACACCACCCTCACCTCCTTGCACTCGGTCTCATGGGCCTTGGGGTCTGCCATCTCAATGCGCTCTTCCCCCATGAGGGGCATGCAGGTGTCAGTGGTGTGGTTGTGGTGGTGGTTCCCCACGATAGAGTTCATGCTGGAGCTGGAGTGGTTCCTTGGGAAGAAGCCCTCCTTCTCATCATTGGGGTGGCTGAGGGGGAGAGCAGCAACCATGAGGGGACCCACCTCCCATGCCACCTGGGGCTCACAGACAACCCCCAAGCCTGGACAGCCCTTGGACATGTACCACCCACCTGTGCTTCAGCAGCAGGGCACGCAACACATTGGCTCGGTCTTCCACTCTGATCTGGTCAGAGATGATCATGGTCTCCACCATGAGGTGAGCGATGCCGGGCAGTGTGGTCTGCTCCAGGTCAAGGAGGACAGCGCCTGCCAGCAGGAGAGGAAGAGCCCTGCTCCTAGTGTGCAGCGCTCCCCACTGCAGGCACGCTCTAGGGGCACAGCCGTCCCACCAGGAGCCAGGCTTTGGTTGGGGTACAGATTCTCTCAGCTGAGAAATGCCCCAAGTCCAGGTGTCCCATGTCCTTTGTGTAAACCCTTGTCCCAAAAGAACCCAAAAACTCCAAGACACACTAGTAGCTCTGGTATCTCCCTCTTGTTTTGGTCTCCCACCCTGACTGAACTTGACCTTTCACACCAGAGATGGGTCAAAGACCTGCAGGCCCAGGCATAGCTGGGCGTCACAGCTGCCACGGGCCTGAGAGCAGCAAAGCAGAGCAAGGAACCAACACAGACATCCTTGGGCTAATGCAAACTCTGGCAAACAGGCTGCAGGATGGTCTGTCTCTGCAGACCCTACATGGATCCTGGACACGGACACTGTTGGAGCATCTCCAGTGAAGGGCCAAACAGTGACAGAAGCTGTCCAGTAAAACCTGTTGCAGAGCATGACACAAACCCTGGCCCATAGTTCCTGACTCACCATGGGCAATTGTCTTCCTGAGCTCCAACAGGCTGCGGAAGGACAGTGAAGCCACATGGGGTTTCCCCCACCTTGCTGTGTCCTCCTCTACATCCTCCTCAAACTTGATCCAGCGGGCCGTCTCCCTCCAGTGCATCTCCTGGTTCTTATCCACCACCAGCTCGTTCAGCTCCACAAACACCTAGTGCAAATTACAGCAAGGACATGAGACTTCCCCTGATGCATACAGCTCTATCAACAATACATGGAAAGCCTTAGGTTTGTTCTCAAGGTACCATTTAGTCTAAAATGCTGTCTGAGCAAACCTGCCTTAGTTAAGCAGACATTTGGTAAACAGAAGCAGCCAGGACAAATATCACTGGCAGCACGGCAGGAGTTTCCATCAGCACATGGAGCACCAGAAAGCTCCAAGTCAGATGGCGTGGGCAGAGGAGAGAGAATGATGCAGTGCTGCACTCCTCTACCAAACTGTGACAATTTTGTCCTCTGCCTGTTTCTTGGTTTCCCCCAAAATTTCCCACACTTACCAGAGATGGTGACATTACTGTGCTGCCACAACAGCACTACCATTTCTGTGACTTTTTAATGTCTTTCCTAAGGTGGAAGCGTTGTAATTTCAGAGAAATATTTGCTTTTATTGAAAAAAGTATATTTTCAGCCCTCACGATAATGGTCAAGAGCTTGAAATGTCACCCCCAAGGTGATGTAAAGAATTAATTATATTGAAACTACACTTATCACTTTATAAAGTGCCTGTTTCTAGCCCTGATTTATGGCTCAGAACAAGTGTGGGAGGACAGCACATGGATACCTCATGGGGCTTTCTATCCAACTTCTTCTTCTTCTTCTTTTTCTTCACAGATGGAGTTGATGCTAATTTTTTGCTTGTCCTGGTGATCTGACTCCGAGACGGTTTTTTCATCAGATGCCTCCTCACACCAGGGTTATCTTCAAAACGGTGGCCTGAAAACATGGGAAAGGAAAAAAGACCACCAGTGTGTCTAGTGGAAACACGCTGCCTGGCAGGAAAACACATCCAAGCCCACCCTTCTCTCATTAGCTTACGCTGGCAAAGCCGTGGCAGCTGGAGCTCTCAAGACCACCCTCCAGACCTTTGAAGATCCTTCCTGCCTCATCTGCCTACTTACTTCCAGATATCTGACAGCTAATTCCTTCAAGAAGGAGGGTTCCTCCCAGGCTGTGCACACACTGGAGCATCACTGCAAAAGCTTTTATTCATGGTACCTGAATAAGTGGGGCGTGAACCCTTCCCATACTCCTTCAACAAAAAGCAACCTGAAGCCTTGTCTGCACAGCTCTGCACCCAGACAGCACAGTCAGGCACCTGGCTGGGGCTCATTTCTCCTACTGGAGGAAGGCCTGGTCCTCAGCAAGCATAAAGGGCAGTGAAGGGGAAGGATATTTAGCTGCTGCTCTGGGAGACACATGGAAATATCAATGACTGTTTTATTTAATTGTGTAATGAAACTGTAGGATAACAGTGCAGACTGGGTCTGGCACGGAGGCTGGGCAGTCAACTCTAGCTATTGCTGTTTCTAGATGATCTGCAGTGCTGCTGTAATGCCCTCTGAAAGGTCTGTGTTACAGAGTTTGGCTGCCTGAATCAAAGTCTCCAGAAGCCTCTAGAGGGGCTGTTGAGGCTGCATTACAGGCCCACCACCAAGCTACCAGTGCTGTTGGCTAGTCATCACTCACCAAAACCTGGCCACAACCGTGCCAGCCACTTTTGCAATGCCAGAGAAACAGCACCTGGGCAACAGCCTGCCATGGAGAATAGTTTCCCTGGACACTACCCAGAGACAAGTGTATCTTCCTCAGCACAGGCAGCCCATGGGGATGGGGAAAGCCTCAGAGCACAGCTCCAGGATGGGCAGGCTCCCCCAGGTAGATCACTGAATGAGGGGTTTTGCTCAGCTTCAGTCCATTGAGGCTTGCTGGCCCTGCTTGTAAAGTGAAGCCAAGGTCTTCTTCCTGGGGGACCAAGGGCAGCTCTCCATCGGCTGGGACGAATGTTCAGTCTCCATGTACCTTTCTGCACTTGGCTTCAAGACCCGCAGCTCTCAGGGCATGAGAGGTAGCAAAAAGCACTGGGCTTGACAGCCAAGTGGTCTCTTTGATGTTGCAGGAAAATATCCGTGCATCTCTGGCATGGAAAGACACAGCCCAGCATCAGGCCAGGCATACCATAGCCTTGCTCCTTGGAAATCTGGGTCGCTAAATTAAATATAAAATGAATCAATACTGAGCCTCAGGGCATTTTCCCCCATTGGCTGCCCTGCTGATGCACGTCCCGACAGCTGGACTCCTTCCTGCTCCACTTACTGCACTGCAATGTCGATAGGAGCCAATAACTGCCCACTGCTACAAACGTTTCTGAGAGCCGGGCACGTGTGGGACTTCTTTGGACTCTTGCATAGATTTCTCAATTCCTGCATGCACAGCAGCCACTTCATCGCACTTGGCGTGGATTTGTGCATAAACAAACAGGTCACCAGGCACATGCTTCGTATCCAGCACCTTTGCTCCAATCTCTGCAGCTTCTGATTCTCCCTGAGACTGATACACTCTGAGGCTCATTCTCACCATGCCCCTAGAACAACAGGGCCAGAGCATGCTCTGCCCAGTAAGACAGAGCGCTCACCCAAAGCACGGCAAGCCTGCCCCGTGGCAATGCCTACCTTCCATGCAGTGTTCTTCAGCAACAGCCCTAGAAAGCACACACATGCGTTCAACCTCAGCCACCAAATGGCTGGAGGACAGATAAAACAAAAGGAGCCAAGACTCCTACAGCAGAAAGGAACAATCCACTTTGCTGCTCTCCCTTGGCAGTGCTTGTGGCCACTGAGCTGCCAGCTCAGGGAGGCGACTCATAGGAGCAAGGTGGACACATGGGCTTAATTTTGGAAGAGGCCACTGGCTTTGGGAGTCCCATGCAGAGCCCAGGTGAGGAGCTTCAGACTGCTCTACAGAGAGCCTTTCTGTGTCCCATCATATCAGTGCTTGCCCCAAATGAAAGTCAAGCTCAAGTGAGCACCTAAGTCTGGGTCCTTACTCAGGACAGGATTTTGGACTGAGACCAAAGGGTGATGTGTCCAGGACACAACTCTGCCCTCCTTGCTTGAAGCCAAACTCCCCAGGGTGAGATGAAGCAACCAAGGTCACCTCTTGCTGTACCTCCTCTCCAGTGCTTCCCAGGAGCAGAGCATGAGACAGTGACAATGTCTGAGGACAGAGCGTGATTCCTATGGTGGCTCCACTACAACAAACCAGTATGTCACCCTCCCACACCGCATGTCCTACAGTCTCCTCTGGAAGATCTTCTTGCCACGTTGGCTTCCATCAGTCAGATTTCTTGGGATGACCAAGTTCCTTTTCTGCCAGCTTAAATCTGAAGATGACAAATACGACTTTGCACTGGTTAAAGTCTTCCCCCAGAGTGCCTGTGCTAGTCAGTCCAACTCAGCGGGCGACTGCCTTCGATTCGTGTGTTAGCTCCTGCTTCCCTCCTTTCATTGCCCTCTGTCCACAAGCAGGAAGCCCACAAAGAAGCATTCTTTGGGTAGTTGTACCAGTAATACAGAACAACTTGCTAGCCTGGCATCACAGGGATGGTGCACACTTCCCACGTACTCCAATGGTTAAGTTATAGCAAGAAAAAAGAGATTGAAACCCCATCTCTTGCAATATTTTAAATTAGACTAAACAAAATGCTAATCAACATACAATAAGGCACAACCCTGTGCTGGCTTCTGGTAAAAGCTACTGCCCTGCCCTGCACAGAACCCAAGTCTCTCCTGGCTGACGCCAAGTCTCAATGTGATAGGGACAGCTGGACCCCAGCTCATCCTTGTTGCCATCCAGGTGTCCCTGCACAGCACTCCCCATGCTCTGAACATGAAAAGGAGAGCAAGGAAACCAGCTCAGGTCCAACAAGGACTCTACTCTGCTCAAAAGCTATTAATTTCCTCTGGATCCAGGTTGGTCCTGGAAGAGCTACTGCCATGGAGTAAGTAGCTGAGCAAGTGGCACTGGGTGGATGTAAGCTGGCTCTGCACAGAAGTGACTCTGGTGTCTCTGTCATCTCTGCCTCTGCCATCTCTCTCTGCAGGACTAATCCACAGTGTGGATTCATTGTGCAGAAATAATTAAGAGTTGACTGTACAGTACATCCTCTTTCAAGCACCTGCAATATTAGCTGTAGCAATCATTGAATGCGTTAATTGCTAGCAAGCCAAATTTCCCCACTTTGAGTGATGCATATCACACCTTGCAGAAGTGATCTGCCCCTTCTACCTTCCCAAGAATAGCCATCCTTTACCTGGGTGAATATCGGGCAATTTCTCACACTTTTAACATACAGTTTGCTCGGCTTGGAACAGCTGATGGAGCCAATTTGCTGCAGGTTTCTATTTTGAACTTTGCTGCTATTATACTATTAATTTGCAGTAACAAGTAGCAGACCAAGCCAGAAGCAAACCCCCACTTGCTGGTCCCTGCAGAAGCACACAGACAGAGATTTCTTCCCCAAAGGCTTGTAAAGATGGACCAGCTGAGAAAGAGAACATGATGCTGGGACTGGGAGCAGGGGTCGTTAAGTGTTTTGCCTGAGATCACACAGAGAGGCTGTAGCAGAGTCAGAGACTGAACCAAGGTGTCCCGAGTCCCTGTCGCAAGCACTCTGTCTTACCACTCCTGCATGCAAGGCTGGTAAGCGGGCTCGTTCTGGAGCCACGCCACCCTCCCGTGTGCACTCCTAAAATCCCTTGAAAAATTAGACCATGATCTGGATGAGGATATTTAGGCAGCTGTCACAGAGCTATGGATATTAACAGTGTCACTCCCAAAGTGACACACAAAGGCACCTTTCAACTGTGAGTTACCACCATCTGCTGAGGAAGGACCACTTGTGTGAGGTGGGAGCAAGGGTCCGGTTTCTGCATAGTCCCTGGAATGGCCCAGAGACCCAGCTCAAAAGATGCGCGGGTACGGAAAGAGATGTGGAGAACAGAAAGACTGTCTTTGCTCTGAAGATGCCTAGTCTCTCCTTCCCTGCTTTTCCCACTCTCACTTCCTTCCTCTTTTCCCCCTTCCAGGCACCCCGGCCAGCCTGCCATTAGCTAGTTTCACAGCCACACTCAAGCCTGCAGACACAGGCACTTGGTTATTTTTTCCTCCAGGCATTAGGCTACCGTGCAGAGCCGAGAACCTGATACCCACTGCTGCTGTCGGATCCACAGCTCGGCTTGAATTCCAGCAAACAGAGCAGCAGCACACTGTCACCTTGTGCGACAGATGGAAGGGGAAATGTCTCTGTCCTTATACACACCTCAGAGCAGCTGCTTTTTCTCTGGCCGTGGCACGGGCCACATCCTGATAAGCACAAACAGCAAGATGCAGCTGCCTCCAGAACTGCTTGAGCAAGACACACACAGGGAAGCAACTCAGCACTACGACACAGATCCATACAAAGACCTCGGACAGACACACAGACACCAGGCAGCTCCTCTGGTGTCCCCAGGGACATGGTAGGGCAGACCGTACCTCCTCTAAACTAGGAGACCAACCTGACACTGAGAGAGTGCAGACAGCAAACACAGGGTGGGGGATACACACTTTAGCTGGGGGCTCTGATCTATGCAACCGTGGGGTCACTGCTCCGGTACTTACAGGTGGGCTCCCCGCCTGGGTAGCCCAGATGGTTTCTGATGGCCTCCCATAAATCATAATCTTCAAAATTGAAGGCAAATTCATCAAAGTCTTCATAGCCGAGCGAGTTGCGAATGCAGGTGCTTATCGCTACCTCCGGGCTGCTGCCCGCCTCCGATTCCTTTGCTGCCTCCTCTCTCTCTCGAAGGGTTGTCATTTTGTCCTTGCGAAGGTCAGGGGTCAGGCGTCATGAGCCACTCACCTTCAGAGGAGGGGCCGGGGTAGCCAGGCTGACGTGCAGAAAGCAAGCTGCCCCCGGGGGGCTTCACTGCAGCCCCTGGGCCAGCCCTAGTGCCTCGCTCCCTTCCTCACAGGGCATGAAGGTGACGGCTGCAGCAGCCCCTGGGGACTGATGAGGTCCCGGGAAGGCTGGCTCCACCCGGGGATGCTTCTGTAGGGGGCTGCCCCACCGGCTCCTCGGGAGCAGGATCCTCGCTCTGCTGTGGGGTCTCGTGCTGGCTGCCCAGGGACACAGCACCCGTGGCCCGGGTACAGCCAGGCTCTGTGTGCAGCACCGCTTCTCTCCCTCGCTCCCCTCTGGTGTCTCCCTCCCTCTCCAGCCTGCAGAGCAACCTATTGAATTCTCCATGTCCTCGGGCCCGGAGCGTGCATTTCCATGACGTCTCTTCTGTCTGCCCTCGAGCCACGCACAGGGGCAGTCCCCCTCCGAGGCTCTCCGGAGGGGGCAGCTGCCTCTCCGCCAGGAGAGCGGAGGAGAGGGGAGGCTCCTCACCTCAGGTTTTCTGTGATGCCAGAGCTGGCGTGTCGCACAGAGGGCTGATCGCTGGGAAAGTGTGTCAGGAGAGGAGAGAGCTGGGTCTCAGGGAAACGTAGGGAGCCCTGAACCGGAGAGGGCAGTGGGGTGGGTGGAAGAGCAAGCATCCATGGGGTGGGTGTGAGTAGAAATGCTGGAAATATGGGGACCAGCGCCGTGGACACTGCAAAGCTGACAGAGAAGAGCCAGGGCTGGAACAGCAGGGGCTGGGGGACAGGGAGGTGAGGACCAGATCCTGCAACAGGCTGAAGACCATGCCTGGATCTGCTAAGGAAGAGGGCAAAGCAGGGAGAAGCAAGGGACACGCGCACTAGTAACGTAGGTAGTGTCGCAAAGCCTCACTTTTCATGCCATCCAAGTCAGCAGATGCCAGCATCTGGGCCTCGGCCTCGTCCGTGGGGACACGCTGGTACGCCGCACTCTCCAGCGTGGTCATGCTGCCGATGCACATTCTCTCCTTCAAGTCATAGGTAACACGTTGTCCGCTTGCCACCTGGCCCCAGGGCTTGCGCTTCTCCCACCCACGAGACAGACGTTCCCGAGGCCCGGGGAGGCTGTGGAAACCAAAATGACCAATGCTAGCAAATGAGGTGAGTGAGGATGGGAGCTAGCCCCTCGCAGGGGGGCTACAAGTCCCTGAGGAAAGCCCTGAGAGTCACCTCTCCCAACACCTAAAGGTTGCCCCTTCTGCTCCTCCTTTCCCCCACTGCAGAGTGGGATCAGCTTGTGGTCCGTGTTGGGGAGCCACCTCTGAGTCAATGGCCTCATGGTCCCCTGACTCGGCCGAGCCTCCTGGGGCTTCCCAGCCTGCAGGTCAGCACAACAGTGCAAGTTAGCTGAGAGGGAGGGTACTCCATGTGTGCAGTCCAGTGCTCCAGACCCGCACCCTGGGGATCCCACGGACCCAAGGAGGTCACAGGAGTCCCAGGGAGTGACTGTCCCACCAGAGAGCAGCCGTGTTGCTCACAGCTGCTCTCCCTCCAGGCCCCATGATCCCTCTAGCTCAGCAGGCGAGTTCAGGCTAGGCACAGCAGCTACCCCTGGGGACTGGGTCTGTGCAGCAACCCCAAGCCAGGGAGAGTGGCAGGCAGCTCAGCACCACTCTCCTACCTGCAGAGCGAGGCAGGGCCCTTGTCCTGCAGCAGGTCAGCGAAGCGTGGCACAGGGGACAGGATGCCACACTCCTCCTCCACGTGGAACTGCGCGGGGGCCAGAGCGCTGCTGGACTCCTCCTCATCGCTGCCGATGGTGAACTGCAGAGACAACGATCCTGACAGCAAGAGCTGGGGCAGGCAGCCTTCGCCTCAGTCCCTGACATGCAGATCCTCCCCATGTCCCCACCTCCTAGAACAGGCCACACCGACTTCCCCCACGTGCCCCATACCCTGGGACTAGCCATATTCAGCCCCCCATATCCTATACATCCGAAGAACAGTCACATTGATCTTCCCCCACGGGTCTTACACCCCCAAAATGGTCATGCGCACCCTTCCCAGCATCCACCCCAAGCGATGGCTTATCTATCACTGTCCTCCAGTGTCCATCTCTGTCAGGCAGGGACAAAACCACTCTTCCCACAATACTGCACAGCTACAGCCTCTTCCCCCTGACCAGCACACTCCCATGACCATACGCCCTGGCAACCTCCCGGCATCAACCCTTCCCTCTACCTCCTGCCCAGCCTCCAAGCCCTGTCCAGGTAGGGATGCCCTAGCCTTGCCTTTGGTTTGCCTGGGGGCTCCAGCTTAGGGGATGTGTCCTTTCCACGAGCTTCGCCCTCAGACTCTGCAGAGATCTCTTTCTCCTGGGCCTCTTCTGCCTCAGACTCTCCTTCTTCCTCTTCTTCTTCTTCCTCTTCTTCCTCCCCTTCTTCCCCTTCCTCGTCCTCTTCCTGGATGGTAGGGGTCACCTCTGAGGGGGGTACTGAGGTTTTCTTCTTTTTCCTCCTCCTTTTTTTCCTCCTGCTGGCACGGGGGGGCCTCTTTTGGAACTTGAGGGCAGAAGGGAGGTGAGTGGAAAGGGGATGATGGATGTGGTGTGAGGTTCGGCGGTGGACTGAGAGAGAAAAAGAGAGTCAGGGGCAGGAAGAGGCTGGGAGGAACCTGCCAGGCGCCCCTCCAGGAAACAGCATGGTCTGAAGATCAAGGGCCAGGAAGGGCAAGGAGAGCCACCAGCCCGCAGGGACATAGCAAAGCCCTTTCAGTGATGTGGCAGGCTGTGTCCAGCCTGGCGTGGCTGGGGAGGCAGCCCCCATGCAGTGCCAAATCACCCCAACGCAGCTCTACTACCCTGGGGAAGGCAGAACTCTCCCAGTGCTGCCAAAAGCCATTCACACGGCTACGCAGAGCTGTGATGGCCTGCCAGAGGCACCATCCCCTTCCTAAACATGGGGAAACATTTCTCGTATTCTCAAACAAGCATGATTTGGGCCCTTTACAAACATTTCTTTCCTGCATAGTGTTCTTTGAGTTAAATAGATGCGCCTTATTTATGCCCCAAGGCTTTGACAGAAAGTCCCTCCTGCATACCCACAGGAACCACAGGCTTTTGGCGCAGATGGAACCTTAGTCCACATCGCAGGTACTATGAGGGCTTGTGCCTACCAGCCTCTGAAATGCAGGTTCAATTAGGAGGCTGTCTTTTAAAAACCAGGGTAAAAAACAGGGCAGAAAGACTTCTTTAAACTAATCTACAAAGAGAAATTCATACAGACTTGACCTGGGTGTCGTGGGAATTACAGAATGAGAAGAAATTAATGGCATTTCTGAGCCTTCACTCAAAACCAACCATAATGCACCATGCAGGGAACAGGGTAAGCTCAGCATCTCCCTGTGAGAGAGAGGAAAGCCATTTCTGCCAGGTCTATCTGCAGGCACAAAGCCTCCCACAGACAGTCTGCAGGATGCACAGATCCTGGGGCTGCACCCGGAGCAGCTGAAATTACGGGGGCACCAGCCGCTTCGCAAGGGGGCTTTGCTCAGCAGCTCTTCCTGAGGAATTGTTTCCAGTCTGTTTTGATTTGGTTCCTTCCCAGCTTTCCTGTGACATGGCAGCAAAATCTGTTTATAGTGAAAACTACCTTCAAAGGACATTTTCAATGGAAGCTGTAACCTTCTCCGTGGGAGAGCTAGGCAGGTTCATTGTTCTGCTGTCATGTTTCCTTTCCTTTGGTTTCTCAAGTCTTTTCTCCCTTGTTTCCCCCCTTGGGAAAAGCAGGGATATTTCACACACACCCCTGGTTCAGCAGGAGAGGCTTGTGGCAAGATTAGAGGAGACTAGGAATGTCAGACATCTGCAAATTGGAAAGAGTTTGGGCTCTTTATAAATACTTTTTCCTCCAAAGTGGTCTCTAGTTCTTTGACTTAACTAGATGTGCCTTATTTCACTCACAGGTTTTGGCAGAAAGGCCCTCCTGCCCTGCTGCTGCGCTCCCATAGCACGGCTCTGCATGCCACAGATAGGTCAGGCATGACTTTCTCATGTAAGAAGAAGCAAGGAAGGCACCAACTGTACACTCGCTGCTCCTTCTACAGCACAAAGCTGCTGGTGAGGACATAGTCCATCTTTCCCTTCTGGCAATCTGAGCAATCACAGCCCAAGACAGAAACGTTTACATTTTAGATCAGAAGGAAACTGAAGCCTTGGGCTGCAGGGAAGGGCAGTGATGGTAAGTTGGCTGATCTGGCACAGAAGAGAGGAACACTGCTCTTCACTCCTGCACTCAGCACTCCTTGTGTCAACTGATCACATCTCCACAGAGGTGGCCTGGAGGTGGGAAAAACATACCTCTCCCAAACACACAAGGCTTCATGCCTCCCTCTTCTTCCTCCCTGTCTTCCTGCAACTCCTGTGTGCCCAGCCCCTGGCCTCCTTCCCTACTCCCTTCCTTGTATGAAAAGTTACTGCCAAACCAGTGTCCCAGACCTTTGATTACACTTCTCAGTGAACTTGATACAAGAGATATGAAAAAGTAATTTGGATAGGGAGCTCACAAGGAAGAGCCTATATATTAGGAATTCCTGGCTTTGAATAGGGCAGGAAACATTTCTAAACCCAGAGAGCATTCACCTCCATGGGCTGGTACGTTATCTTTCAACATCTAATGACCTAACCAGATCTTCCAGCTTTATGAATACCAACTGCATAAAACTTCTGATAACCAGGGTTGATGTAGTCCTAGATAACAAGGATACATCAGGAGCTCAGAGGAAAACAAGCTTGATTCTGACAAAGGACTCTCCTTTTAAGAAGAAAAAAACCCACCAAAAGAGTACAAATCTCTAGTCAAATTTTCACAGAAGCTTCTGCCATGCATGCTCAAGCAGATTGTCCATATCCTCCAAGCCAACCCACGCACCTGTGCACACAGGCAGAGCTTCTGAGCAGGTAATTCCTACCAGCACAGGACAGGTATTCAACCCACAGCAAAGCTAGTAGCACCTTGCAGCCATGTGCGCGAGTGACTGTGTGCTCAGGTGGAAAGTGTTATTTGAATGGAGCCTCTGTAGAGAAATGACACAAGCAGAAAGGAGCAGCTGGGGTGCACTACAGTAATAGATTTTTAGCAGAAAACTTTTACAACAGTCATTGGAAATGAGTGGCCAAGCAGAAAACAGCCTGGTGAGGTACTTGGAACATAATGTTCCCGAGGTTGTATCCCATCAAAGCTAAGCTGGAAAATAAGCAGTATCTGACTGTGGAGAGTCAGAGAGTGGGAAACTCTCCCAACCATTGCTACTTGTCTGCCACACAAGCAGGCTGTTGGCCGGCGGGCCTCTTCTTCCTGCCTTCCACTGCTGTTACTACAAGCTAACGTAACCCACCTACACCAGGCAATAGCTTATGGCCACTCTTGTGGGCACACTCTCGTTTTACAGCCAAAGTGAGTTTGGGCAGACTGATTGCCTTCATCATGGAAGGGCAGTTTGAGGAATAAATATGCTGATCAGAGGAGTTCAGGTGAGATAGCTACAGTATTTTAAATTCACACCCCATTTTTATTTTGCAGTCCTTTCTTTGAGCAGATAAGCCTGATGGTTTCGTGGTTGCTATTTAGAAATACACAGGCATGTCTGACTGGAGCCATCTGCTTTCAGACTGGGGAGGACAGCCTGGCTTCTGGCCATAGTTGGATGTTTCTTTGCAGCCATATGGAAGAAAAGTAGTTTCAAACTGGAAATTTCGACATGGGGGAAGTGGCTGCAGAGGTCCCCAACCTCTGCTGGGTGAGGAGGTGAGCAACCACCCCAGGCTGAGCGATGCTGCCTGCTGCCGTGTGGGCTGGGCAGTAGCTACGCCTGTGGCAACAGGGAAAACGGGGAACAGACTGGGAAGAGGCCATGGGCACTGGTGCTAAGCGGGGTGTATGTAGCACTTTGGGAACACTCTGAAGGAAGGAAGCACGGCTAACACGATCTGCAGGGTCCTGGCACAAGGCTGCAGAGCACGTGGGTCTGAGCAAGGGTTGGTGGCAAAGGTGGAAGTGGGTACAACAGTTCAAACCTACATACATTCAAAATCTCTCTCACTGTAGCTGCGTCTTTGCTTCTCCAGATTGCTTGATGCTGATTTGCTTATCAGGTCCCCAAATCTCTCGATTGACAAAGTCTTATCCAAGTCCTCATCGTCCTCGGCACCAGGAGAGGCTTTCTCTGCGCGATCTCTGCCCTGCACAGAAATCGCCAGACAAGAATCAAACACTGCAGACCCCTACAGCCCTCTGGATCCTACTGCCCTGCAAACAGTGCTGGGCTTCCTCCACACGACAGGGCTGGGGCATAGTTTCTTACTTAGAGGCACAGCTCCACTCAAAACCAAGAGCCAAAACAGATCAGCAAGCCTCCAAGCCGCACTCTGCAGAGATACCTTAGTGGTCCTCCACTCCTTCCCTTAGTGGCATCAAGGGCCTACGTCAGTACCTGTCTTTCCTACCAGCGGAGATGCATAGCTTTTGTTTAGCTGGAATTTCTCTCTCCTAACATCTAACCTGCTGTCCCCTGGCCTTCCCTTTGCCCAGTCTGCCATCCCTCCTTTTCTTAGACCTCCTTCGTATTTCCCCCCGGGAAACAGCATCCCTGCTCTGGTGAGCTGCCCTTGGGTCAGTGACCACCCTGTGCCTTCCCACCTCCCCTCTGCACTCCTAGGGGACCCTGTTCCCCTTGGATTGCCTTCTTCAGGCTTTTCCGCCTGTTTTCCTCCTGTTTCAGGCTGCGGGCGCTTCTCTGCCTTTTGCTGGTGGAGATGCTCTGAGAAGAGCATCACAGGTGACTCCTGTCCTTTCTGCCTCCTGAGCAGCTGCAGCTGGTAAAATTTTCCATCAATATAACCGAAATGCCAGCGCAGAGCTGTTGTGGACTCCCGTGTTTCCATGGAAACAGGAGGAGGTCCAACTGTGACAAATCTGTCTGTGCTGGGCAGAAAGAGGGAGCAAGGCAGCTTTAGCCGAGTTGTACCTCTCCCAGCATCCCCATGCTGTTCCCAGCTGCGCCCCGGGAGCGGCTTTGTATCTGTGGGTGAGACTACTTCTCCTCTCACCTTAGCATGGGTGTCCCATGTCCAGCCTAAATGGGGAGAGTCTAATTGCAAGCTGCTCAGCTCCTCCTGCCGCTTGCCTACCCCACCCGACAGCAGGTACAAGCACAGAGACCTCACAGGGGAACCTCTGGCCTTTTTTGGACCACAGTTTGCTGTCTGCATGGAGAGTGAATGTGGGCTTGTGGGCATCTCTGGGGCACCCTTCGTGCAGACCTGTCCCCAGGGAACAGAGGCTGTGTCTCCTACTGCAGCAGGCTGCCAGGACGCAGGTCCTGCACTCAGCCTGGCAGGAGCGCGGTCCCCGGGGAAGAGATGGCCCCGCTGCTGCTGGATTCCCACCTCACCTGCTGCAGGTCGATGAAGACATCTCCTACGGGAGGGGACTCTCCAGCTGCCATTTTGGTTCAGGACCTAAGGGCCTGGGCAAAATATCAACCCTTCTCTTTCACCGGCAGGCACCCAGCAAACCTGGAGAGTGGCATAACCTGTGGAGAGAGGGCAGGACAAGGGAATGTCGTGGAAGACTGCTGGCCACTGCCCTTCAACCCCCCTGGCTCCTAACTCAGAGAGGTCACCTCACTGGCCCTTGGGGAACCTCCCCAGCATCACTAGGGCAGGGCTGTCCCCCAGCACGCTGCAGCAAGGGGGCGAGAACAGCCCAACCCGTGCTGCTTTGTGCACTGTCTCCATAAGTTGAAAGGCAGGTGGGACCCTGTCCTCCTCCGAACGACCTGCTGCTCGGAGGGTGCAGGGGCCGACCGAGACAGCAGCTATGCAGAGCTCCTGCACAGGCTGTGCAAGAGAAGGAAAGGCTTCCTGCTCAGCCACCTCTCCACCAGGATATCTGTGCAAAGCTGGGGTGTGACTGACCGCAGGGGAAGGATAAAGTTGGAGAGATCAGGTGCTGGTAGGACATGCCAGGAGTAGGCAGCGGAGTGGTCCTGTGTCACCTAGCTTTAATTGGGCAGACCCCAAAATGGCCAGGAGGAACCTCAGAGAGATCTGTGCAGGCCAGAGAGGTGGCACAAGGACAAACAGTTCAGCATTCATACACCAAACACAAAACAACACGTGTTACAGGGAAAGAGGCCAACCTTCAGACTGCAGGTCTGTGCCCTGTCTGCAGCAGCGTGGCTGAGGGATGCAGAAGACCCCGCAGGCAGCCCGAGGGAGCGCTCTACTCAATGTGCAACTGCAAGTGAAGGCAATGAGGTGCCACGGTTCACAAGGAGTGGGATGGAGACTAACACAGAAACAGCTGTAGTCATATAATCTACAGCAACAGCACAGGCTGAGCTCAGCATGGGCTGTACCCCAGGAAGAGTTGGAGATGGCACAGAGACTGGTACTGGGAAGAGACCAACCTCCAGAAACTCATCTGAACTCACACAGAGAAGGAGAGAAGATGTAAGCACATGCACAGTGCTTTGGGCACAGGCATAAGTGAAGTGTTCTCATCTCACAGCACAAGAAAAGGGACATTCATTAAAACTACAAGGGTAGAATACAAATGAATTCAAAACTGGCAAAAGAAAACATTTTTTTCAGTGATGTCATCGAGGAGGAAAACACTGCAAAGTCAGAGGATAGTTTGGCCATCTCTCTGGGTAACAAGTTGTCATATTGATGACAAAGAAAATTAGAAGTTAAACCCATCTTTCAGAACAAGCTATTCTCTAGCTATGAAAGCTTTGGAAGAAGTATTATAGGTTATATCCCAGTGATCTGCTGAGGTGTTTCTTACTATCCCATCTGAAGTACCTAGTATGGGCCACTGTTCAAGACAGGCCACTAAAACAGATGGTCTAAAGATGACACCAGTAAGGCCACTTCATCATCCTTCCTTCTGTCTTTGAAGATCTCCAGAAGGTGCTACTACAGTGTCTGCTTACTCTGTCTACCTGAAGGCACACATTTAGCTTATCCAAACCAAAAATTCCAGGGTCATCTGTAAGGCAAGTTTTTGAGGAGCTAATCTGACCGCTGATGAAGCATGCTCCCTTGGTCCACCTTCCTAAGCATCAGCAACAAGGCAAAACTTAATGGAAGAAACCCCTCAAACACACCTCATTGAACTCTTCAGTAACTGAATCCCTTGATGAGACCTGAACAGCTCAAGAGAAATATGCTGCCAAGACAAACATCTAAAAAGCAAAAGCAGAGTCCAGGCCATAAGGAACAGGACATAAAAGAATGAAAATACCCAATCCACTCTGTAGATCTTAAGCTGTAATACTCAACTTCACCCCCTGTTTTCCAAGAAAGACAGAGCAAAAGGGTTCCGAGAGAGAAAGCAGAAAAAAGGAGAAAGGTCTGGAAATCATCTGTAAGCAGAGACGGAGCTGCTTTTTAGCAGGAGACATGGTAGAGAAAAGGGTAATTACATGGCTTTTATTTCCTTTCACATTTAACTCGAGAACAGGGTATCATTCCATGAAAGCAAACAGCAGCACATTTGAAACTGAAGGCGGGGAATGTTTTATTCCAGCGGGAAGAGCTGGCGGGGGAACCCGGCTCTGCAGTCCTGCAGGGCCATGGCATCATGACTGTTAAAGAAAGGATTGGGTATTTGTAAGAAACATAACATCCGCGGCTACAGACTGCCTGCAAAAACGCGTTGCAAGCACTACTACATCAGGGAGTAAAATGATGACAGGGCTTCAGACGGCAGCTCCTGTAGTGGCAGAATCCCTCAAAACTAGCCAAACGGTAAAGGCAATATAACAACAAAAAAAAAAGTTAATGCTCAGCTCTACCTCTGTGCCACTAATGTGCCTTGTGGGGCCGTCAAAGGAAACTGCAAACTATCAGCATTGTGAAACAATGTGCTTTGTTTCAGGTCACGCTCAGGTTTGTCTGGAGCTAGGCAGAGGCTCACAGGGGCATTCACGCTCCGGGCAGGAAGAAACCCATGGCCGGGAGAACTGCTGGATGCAACAAACTCTGCTGGCTCCAGCTTTGTAAGATGTTACACTGAGTTTAAAACTACAGCCTGACTGCCTCAATTAAGTTAAAAGAGAGGAAAAATCCAGCACTTAATCTTTCTTTACCCACCAAAGCAGTGTATTCTGAAATATTCTGAAAATATGTCACTCTAATGATGCTGCTGAACAGCTAAAAGCAAGACAGTTGTACTAGCAGTAAAGTAAGAGAGCCCTTGGGACTTGCTTTGAAATTTCAAAGGGACTGCAAGGTGCTCACAGGGTTTCTGTCAATCTCCCTGTGAAAGCAGGCTGGGATACGTGGGTGCCCGGAGCCAGCAGGGTTTTCCGAGCCGGCAGGGCTTGGGGACAGAGCTGCCGGAGGGGTCTGCCACTTTGGGGCCAAGAGAGGGGCGAGGATGGGAGGTTTGTTCTTCGATCCTAACCCTACCAGCTCTCCTGCCTTCTCGAGAAGGTTGCGCCCATGGCCTGGGAGCACTGGTGCTGCCTCTCGGTGCGTTAATTGATGGCTGGCCACTAGAGGCCACTTGCCCCTTTACTCTGTGCAACTTGGTGCAACCTCTCGGAGAAAGGCTGGATGGACACCTACTCGGATCTGGCCTGGCTTTTCTATTACCCACAACAGACGGAGTTCAGAGAAGAGCAACAAAACATTGCCAGTAGGCCAGAGGGATTGATTTATAAGGAAAGGTTAGGAGCTAAATTTGTCTAGCACAATATGGGATGACTAAGATGGGGAGGGGACAAGGCAGCAGTCTGGAAAGATCTCAAGGGTGTAAAACACGACTAAAGATTTTTTTTTTTTCAGGCAGCCCTGCACAAAGAGACTTAGAAATGGGTGAAAATTTAAAAGATAAACTTGAAATGAATATCAGGGAGAATTCTGCTAATGAGCATCATGCTGAAGTGCCCAGCCTGCTGGCATCACTGCCTGGGTTGCCACAGAAAGAACACAGGAGAAAAGGGGAAAGAGGGGGGAAAAAAAAAAAAAAAACAGTAAAGAAAACTGAATGAATGATACCTTCATCCTACTGTATCTCCTGGTTGTTGGGAGTACGTGATTCAGCATTCCCGCTAGAAGTAATTTTCAGTAATAGAAGCATCATGCCAGCAGGCCAGATTCAAAGGGAGGCCAGAAAAATCCACAGCCTGCCGACCTGTGCATGCTCACACCTCCCTGCTCTCTCCGCGAGCACATCAGTAAACAGAACCGGCTCACCTAAATCACCTCGTACCGACCGGCTAGGCTAAACGAACGCTGAAGGAAAGTGAGCAGGCATGCCCTTGCGATGCTGGCAGCTACAGCATCTCCCACATGTTGCTAACAGGGACTCCAGTGGGGCTTCCTCTGACCCCCAAAGGAGGTCCTCTGACCCCCCAAAGACCCCTGTCAGTGCAGGAGCTTCCCTGTTTTGCTGAGAAAAACTTATCTGGCATGTCTTCGAGGGGCAGAGATGAGCAGTTCATGCTGCCCCTTTGCAATGAAGATGAGCCAGGAGGGCTCCAGCAGGCTGCCCCAGCTCCATGGGCAAGGGGCTGCATGGGGACAGCTATCAGGCCCTGCATCCATCTCCCCAGCTCTTCCTTAATCCCCTGGCCATCAGGCTGAGAATAATTTAGCCGTGGAATGTCTAGACAAGGAGTGGATGTTAAGATAGGGATAAAGCCACAGGGGCAAAGCTGGTTTGGGGACAGAGGAGAAGAAGAGACTCTGGCTGATAGACACAGACGGGAAGAGCTCAAAAAGGAGAAGGATTAGAGGCTCAGGAAGATTTTCCTGGGAAGACATACTGATGAGCCTATCCATGAAGGAGAGGAGCAGGAAGGGTGCTGCTGCGTACACCGAAGCATTCGGATGCTGCTGTGACAGTCACAGCCTCAAAACCGAATGAAAGCGGAGTGGGCTGCGCAGCCCCTACTTCTCCCCTGCCCGGCGGCGGAGTGGGGACACACACCCCAGAATGAAAAGGTAACACAGAGGACAGCAAACACGCAAAGTTCTCAGGCATGAAGGGTTTAACCTGTGGATCACTCTGCCACATGTCCACGCTGAAACTAAGAATACAGAAGTGTTTTATAAGACTTAAATATTTCAGTGAGTCCTATACCCTACTGAACTAGCCGGGATAAATCACCACAGCCATTCACTGCCGAAGCACCTGCTCCGTTCCCTGACTCTCCCTTCACAGGCCTTTCGCAGAGGTACCGGACGGGACGGAGCTCGCACGGCCGACAGACACATACACAAACACAGGGGAACAAAACCCACTCTGGAACGGAGTACCAGCACCAGACAGTGACAAGGAGACACCCCTCCACTGGACGGACGGACAGCTCTGACAGACACACGTACAGCCAGGGGAATGAAGGGATGTAGGCAGGCACTGGGGATGCACTGCACCACGCACCGCGTACCGTGCCGTGCAACCCATGCGGTGTGGTGCGTGGGACCACGCCGTGCCGTGCAGCATCCAGCACCGGGCACTGCGGGACCGTGCCCCGTGCCGTGCCGTGCCCCGTGCCACGCAGCGCCCTGCAGCATGCCATGCACCACGCAGCGCCCTGCACCGCACCATGCACCACGCAGCGCCCTGCACCCTACCATGCACCATGCAGCGCCCCGCACCGTGCCGCGCCCCGCACACGGGGCCAGGCGGGCTGCCCGGGCTCTGCGGGGCAGCGGCGGCCGCCACGCGTGTCCGCGGGGTCCGCGGGCTGCTGCAGCCGNAGTGAGTGAGCGAGTGAAGGCCCCGCTGCGGGGGCAGCAGCGCTCACGGCCCGGCCCGGCCTTCCCCTTCCCTGCAGGGGACCTCGTCCTGGACGGCTCCAGCACGCTGACGCTGCTCACCTCCACCCTGCAGCACCTGACGCAGGTCTTCGAGCAGCACCTGGGCTCCCGCAACCAGAACCGGGGCTTCGTGGCCCTGCCCTCACACCCCGCCGAGACCGCTGCCATCCTCCAGGCACAGTTCCTCTTCGACGTCCTGCAGAAGACTTGCTCCCTGAAGGTCTGTACCGACCATGGCTGGCGGTGTGAGGGGCCAGGGGTACCGCAAGGCCGGCCAGCGGAGGTGGCAGGCACAGCTGCCTGTTTCAGAGTGGCCTCTTTTGGGGCCCATTGACCCTGTCTTATGTGCATGCTATGTGGGTCAGATAGCTCTCGCAGGGCTGTTGCACGGGGTCATAGTTCAGCTGATATCGCGTAGCTGCTTCATCTAGGATCAGCTATGCAACTCAGTGGAAAGTTTTTCAGAGCTAAAAGCAGGGGCAGCAGGGGTTAATTGTGTTCTGACCTTGGTAAGGTGTTGACATTGTTGGGAAAATTATTGCCTGAAATGCTTGAGCAATTCAGGCAGTATCTGGCAGCTGAGCACAGCTGATTGCTCCCTGAGTGATGATCGATCGGCAAAAGGCCGCGGAGCTGGGGTATTTGAGCAGAGTGGTTAGATATTGTATACATCTGCTACTCTGAGACCTTTTGCTTCTTATTTCTGAGTTTTACATGCTCCGGCCTGGGCAGTGGTTCTGGTTGATCTGTTTCACAGCTCAATGGGAGAGTGCTAGTAATGTGTCCTCGTTTATTTTAAGAAGGCTGTAATAAAGGTGAAAGTATGAAGCTAGGGATTCTTCAGAGGGCTTTTTGAAAGGTGGCATGTGTTGTGAGGCTGCACGTGATTATACTTGGCAGTGGTAGGAGGATTGTAGAGGTGAAATGGGCCTGGAAGGGGAAGGGGAATTAGCTTATGTTCCACACTGGTACTCAGGAGGTGGCTGAGCACTATGGCCTGCAATGTTTTTAAAAGTGTTTTCCATACAAGACAGATTGGAGCAATTATCTGAATGTTGTTGGGAGGGTTTTGTAGCAGTGTGCTGCGGGTGGCGATTGGAGTGGGGCTCAGAGCCTGGGGAGAAACATGGGGCCCCTGGCAGGAAGAGGTGGGGAGGGATGCTGCCGTCAGGAGGATGTTGTGGTGAGTGCTTGTGTTAACCAAAAAATGGTCTCTTTCTGTAACAAGCTTGTAAAGAAGGGGAAGCTACCCATTGTGGTGCAGTAACTGATTTGCTTGGAGAAACTAATAATTCATATCAGCCTGATCAGATTCTTAAGACATTGGAGGGAGAGGAGACGGTCAGGACACTGAGCAAGGGTGGCATCTGAAATAAACTTTGCTGACACTGATCATCAGAGCTTGCCAGTGCAAGCACCTCCTACAAATGGTCCTGTGTAACATGCCGCATTAGTGCTGGCAGGCAGTGGGCAGTGAGTCACTGCCACCAGGGCTGTAACTGTGGAAGTGGTAGTGGTGACGAGGCCTTGGGATATCTGTTCTGCACCTGATGAGTCACTTCTGCGTGATCGTGGATGTAGCTGGCAGAGATGGTCTCTCCAGTTGTACTCTGGTGTCCACAATGGAAGCGTTAACTACTTCATTACTCGCTTTGTCTGAAATACTGTTTATGCGCTGTCCGTAGAAAGCCTAAGAAGCTGGGTTTAATAAGCTGCTTTGTGGTACATGAACACAGCCTGACCACCCTGTGGTGAAAGAGCCTGTGGCTGCACTACAGAATGCAAAGAGGAGGTTTGCAGGTACCTCAGTCTAATGCTAACAGTATCCTGGAGGCCAGCGCTGGATGCCATTGTATCTGCTTGTGATTTGCCTTATTTGGCCTGTTCTAGTGCAATGTACATGCACACCTCCCACCAGTATTCAGCTCAGTTGCTCGATGAACATACTTCCAGCAGTTAGATTTGTATTTATTTAGTAGATTTGTTAGTGGTGGCTGATGAGGAATCCAGCTGTCAGACCCTTCTGTGGTTCTGACAGTGGTGAAGCCATGTGGGCAGGGGAGACGAAAAAGAGCTCTATGTTCTGGCAGGCCGTGGTCTTGTGCTACCTACCATGCTTTTCTCTTTGACTTCTATTGAACTATGGGGCCAGGAGACTGTGCCAACACCAGCATCAGGGGAGAGCTTGTTAGTGAACACCTGAGTGGTGGTGGGGGGGTGGTGTTCAAGGTGCTGCAGTCGGTGCATTACAGCACAAATTAAGCTTGACATGAGACGACTTCTCTGATTTCTCTAGCTTGTTCATGTTCCCAACTGTGTTTTGCAATCTGCTGTGAAGATCTTCCCTTTCAAGTCCCTCCGGCATCTGGAAGTAAGTATGGGAGGCAGAACTGGCTTTGAGTCTTGCTGTTTGGCTTTTCTTGACTTAGCTGTGTGGTTTCAGAATGCCTCTAGTCCTAAAAAGTGGGTAGGCTTTTGTGGCTTCCCTAGAAGTCTAAGTCTAAACTCCTGCAACACCTGCTTGGGGTGAAACTTGGATTCAGTCAAAGGCTGGAGTGGTAGGGAAGGAGGCTCCAGCAGGGAAATGGGGGATCCCTTGCAGAGATGGGCCTGGGATGGCAGCTACTCTTACTCTGTAATATTTTGATGTATATTGTCCTTACTTTCTCTTCACTGCTGCAGTTGAGGTCTGTCCCTCCACACTGCCTCCGGGGACTGCGATTTGTCTATTCTCAGCTGGAATCTCTAACCTGTTGCAAATGTATCACTACACTGGAGGTGAGTGTCTCTACACAGCTCGTGGGGAAAATTGCAGGAGAAAGGCTGTCTTGATTCTACAGCCCTTCACACAAGGAAGATGTAGGAGACAGTGTTAACCATCTTATCAATCCATGTTGTATATGGCTTTTTCTCCGTTCCCAGATCTGGGGTCCTACTCCTGACTCACACAGCATTGAAATACTCCCTGATTGGATACACATGTGCTCTGTAGTCTCCTTTTTAACTGCTTGAGAATTTCTGGCTCTGGCCAATATTTGTACGCGCTAGGTCTGACTGTTCAGTGTGTCTGGCTGTTTCTACGTTCAGAGGCCTGCAGCTGATTGAGGCTTATTTCATTGTACCTCAGCAGACTGAAATTAGAGCTGATTGTCAGAGGGAATGCTGTGCCCCAGTGTCTTATCTGCACTGGTGCCCAGCAGGTTTCTGAGACTTGAAGGCAAGCTCCAGGCACGGAGAACTGAGTAGCGTGGGCTGTGCTAGCCATGGGGCTCTGGGCTTCTGTCTGTCGCACAGAAGCAGCTGCCTGCTGGGGAACAGGGGCTGCTGGCAGGGAGTGCTTTGAGAGCTTCTTTTGTCTGCCAGAGTTGTTTGGCCAGGGCGTGTCTATCTTACTTCTGCTTTGATGGAGGTCTGAAAAAGGTTTTGTTAGCATGAATCTTTGTGCTTAGTGTTCAGAGCCTACCAATTGTAACATGTTAGCTTAACTATTGCCATTTGAGTGTAGGAAGCAAAAGCATCTCCCCTTCTTTCTAAATATCTAGCTGTGGAATTCCCACCAGCTCCAAACACTTGAATTAGTGACATAAAAGTCATTGCCGCTCTAGGCAAGGCAGGGTCTGTAAAGCACAATATGCCAGCTTTGTTCTAGACTAGCTGTTCTCCTGTGGTCATCTGCTGTTACTGTAACAGCTAGTACTCACTAAGGAATGGCTCATCGCTTCTCCCTAGGAAATCATTTCAGCATGCGGTGGAGATCTGAGCTGTGCTCTCCCATGGTTGGAATTGCAGACTGTGAATTTCAGCTATAACTCGATCACTGCCTTGGATGACTCGCTGGTGAGTGGGGCATCCTTCCTGCATGACTGAGGGGAAGAGAGGAGGTGATCACAGCCAAGAACTGGGCACTCCTTTACTGATGCTGCTAGGTCTGGTGGGAGGGAGTGGGCAGTGTTAATTTGCTGGCCTCTCCCAGCAGGACAGGGTTTCCATGCTGCAATGGAGACATTTGTAGGATCTGATCTAGTACCTTTTTGTCCTTCAGCAATTACTGAATGCTCTGAGAGTCTTGGATTTGAGTCACAACAAGATCCAGGATTGTGAGCACTATTTAACAGTGAGTATCTTGGGCTGAGCACTGGACTTTCCTCGTATGGAGAGTGCACTGCTAAAGTGCTGTAATCTTTGACCATGTGCCTGCTAGGTGAAGTACAACAAAATAAACTGGAGATGTGGCCCAGCCAGCATGCGATTCAGAGCTAGTGCTTACAGCCTTGAAACTGTTGTCCTGTATGTGCAGCCCCTGTGCCACTGCGGCAGAGAAGGCAGTGTTCCTCATCCACTCTAAGACAGGGAAGTTAGCTGTATGTATCGCTGTATGTATCACTTGGCACTCCAGTGTGGCCGAGTGATAAATACAGCGATACACACAGTGTACACTGTACATACAGTCGCACATGCAGTGTGCGCTCCATTGTGGCCAAGGCTTTGCTGTAATCTGTGCAGCAGGTGTGAATTATGTAGCCAGGCGTAGGGCTGTAGGGACTTGCTGTTCGGTTTGTTCAGACTGCCAGTAGCGTTCCCTTCTCGCTCTCAGAAATCTCCTGTCAGTTACTTTACAGAGGTGGTAGTCCACCACAGTGGCATGTGCATCTCTGGGGAATGGCAATGAAATCCATGTTCTGCTGGGCTAGATCATCTTCTTTTAGAAGAAGCTATGAAACAGCTTTTCATAGAGTTGGTGGGGTTCACAATGTATCATTTACCATCATCTTTGCAAAGGTAAGAAAGGGCTTCTTTTGGTAGCTCAGTCCTTTTGCTGAGGCAGGGGGTCCAGTCCCCTCCTGTGCTGCATTGAAGTTGAAGAAGAAGAAACCTGCACCTAGTAAACTTTGTAAAGCAGTTAGATCATGCTGAGCACCCCTAGACAAACCACTCCAAATGTGAATGTCAAAGCCTTGCTGCAGAAATAGTCTTAAGAAACTCACTTGTTGGTTGACCTTGGTGGGTTGGAAAAAATGGTAGGGGCTAGTGCCCTGTCTTGAGTTCAGGGTCAGGCTTTGAGCTAAGGTCCCAATTGATCCAGTGCTGCTCTTCTCTCTGAACAGACCCTTACAGAACTAGAGTACCTCAATCTGGCATATAACTTCCTGTCCAAGGTGCCAAACCTTGGCATCTTCAGCCGATCCAAGCTGGTGACTCTGATCCTGCGCAACAATGAGCTTGACAGCATTAATGGTGAGCCCACAAGGGAGGACCATTTCTGAGTTCTCGTCCTCAAGAGGAACAGACCTTGAAATCTTGGGCACAGCTATTTTTGCTAGGGTTCAATTCTGGGAGAGGGGGGTAGGTGGGAGGTTACTAAGTTATATCTTCTTGTGTGCTGATGGCTTTTTGCTTTATTTGCAGGGGTTGAACAGCTAGTGAATCTGCAGCACCTGGATGTGGCCTATAATCTGCTGCTGGAACATGCCCAGTTGGCACCATTGTCCACTCTGCAGTACATAAAAAAAGTAAGCACAAAGCCTGATGGGCTGGTAGATTAGAGGTGTCATGGTCAGGGGGTGCAAGGTGGAGACTGTGTGGTGAGATGAGAGTTTTGAAAGATCAGTTAAACTCTTGGGCATTTAATTGTAATGTGGGAAGCTGATGGGGAGCCTTGGAGAGACACCTGTGTTTCAGCCTTCATTTTCAGTGACCCCTGCTCAAGCTAACCTTTTTCCATATATTCATCCCCACCTCCTTGCTCCCCCTTTCTGATTTTAACAGTGAAGTACAGTAAAGATCCTTCCATAATCCTGTTGTGGATTTGTGTGTTCAGAGAAGTTGAAGGAGGATAACTGCAGTCACTTATAGTGCTTTTGAAGGAAGATAGCCTGCAAAGAACTGTTCTCTCAACATTTCTCAGAGTCAGTACTAAAAAAGCTCCTAATGATTTAGGAGCATGAATAGGAAGTACTTTAATTTCCTTCTCTATTTGCTGAACAAATTTCAGGAAACGTAAAAGCTTAGTCCTCTCCTGGCTTGTTCACCATTCCACTGCAAGGATATTTCCTGAGGCAGAGAGAAAGACTGTGGCCTGCGGGCAGATTAGGTCAGGATATAGAATACTGCTTCTAATGACAGTTTGTCTATTTCCCCAACCCAGCTGCATTTAGAGGGAAACCCATTATGGTTCCATCAAAACCACCGATCTGCAACCCTTGTACATCTGTCTCCCAGGGCAGCCTCCTCCAATGTGAGTATTAGCCTTGTGCCTTCTGCTCCTGCTGTTGAAGGCGTAGGGTGTTCTGACACTCAGAGGCAAATGAGGGGAAAGAATTTCATAAACCTTTCATGAAACTTACTCTAGTGGTGTTAACAGTGGTGATTGTTTTGGGGGTTGTTTTGGGGGTTTTTTGTTTTGGTTTTTTTTCCCAGGTAGAGTACTTTATCCTAAAATTTTTATGTGGTGTGCTGGCCAGGGCAGACAGAGTTGAATACTGTTCTCAGGTTTTCAAGGCCTCAGATCTTAATATGTCTTCAGTGTCTATTTCATCAGTTTTGCTCACTCATGGTCCCAAAACTTTACTCTGTTCCTGCTAGATAGTGACTATGTTGTTGGACATTGCAAAGAAGGAACTCGCCATCTTGGCCCACCTTGCCTAATTACTCCTTGACAACCAGGGCCACCTCTTTCTCCCCACCAGTCTTCCCTCAGCTAGGTGTCATCACTGTTTCCCTTGCACTCTGGTACTTAGGTCGATTCTTGGTAATCTGATTTTAAATAAAGAAGCCAGCAAAGACAGCATTCTGGCAATTAAGTAAACTTGCTTGTTAAGGGTCAGTGGTGTTCCAGAGCTGCTCTGCCCTTCATATTAGTGGCAAATGGCTGGATTCATTGTCTTCAAACTGCATCTTGGAACAAGCTTTCACTGAGCTCAAGTTACTGGAAACTAGGTAGACTCAGGCTAAAAGTAGGGTACAAGCTTTGAGGTGAAAGTGAGTGCGTCTCAAAACAATTTGTGAGTTGTTGCAGAATAATCTATTATATCTCTTCCACAAAGCATCTTGGATACTTTTCTGGGAGTCGGAAAGTCTCTAAACCGGAAAATCACAATGGTCCCTTCTGGCCTTATATACTACTAGGTCAGGTAGCTACAGCTAAAGGCATGATGGATAGGCAGGAACAGGGTTGTTTCTGGTAGTCTTTGCGGTTTTGTGCCAGGGATCCCAACCCTAGGGTGGCCTGAAGGGGAACAGGAGTCAGCAGCTGTTGTCCTGAGTATGTGCCAGCCAAATGGAATCTGACTGCAAATGGGTCTCTAATTACAGTTCCTCTTGGATGGGGAGCCACTCTCTTCCTCGGACCTAATGGTAAGTACAATTGCTGTAAACTGATATTACTGGCTTTGGGAGTGGGAACTTTGACAGGTTTTTGCATTGTCATGTGTCCCATTAAATCTCTATGGGCTGCCTTGACTCTTTGACACAGTTCATTTTGGCTCAGTCCACGCTGATTCCTAGTAATTGTTGGGACTGGGCAGCATAACTTATTCTGTCCTATGTAGCCTTGCAGAACTTGGAGCCTTGCCTGTTTCCTCTTCAGATACTGTCTGGTACTTGACACTTGAATTACATGTCAGCAAAACAGTTATCAGTTTCCCATCTGCTGTTTTTAAGAAAGGCAGAGGTTGAGTTAAGTCAGAGTGGTCGTGATAAACAATCCAGTCAACCAGGCAGGATCTGTTGTCACCACTTCAACTGAGATGGTGAAAGTTTGGGGTGAGGGGCAGGGAAGTTGTCAGCCTGAGATGTGGCCTGGTTACCTTGTCTCCTCTTTGCACTCAGCAGACAGTATTCTCTTCTTTTGGCTTTAGCACCTTCCAAGACTTGTGCAAAGTGTGTCGCAGTCCATCCACACTTCTACCTCAGAGAAGACAGCACTGGACCGCAGTGGTCTGGACAGTTCCTGTGCTGCAGACTTCAGTGACAGTCAGTCCCCAGCGGAGAATGTGGCTGTCAGGCTCCCTCGGAAGAAAAGCAAGGTCTAGGACTGAGATAGCTTCTTAACCGTGTAGCTGGCATGTTGGGTGAAGGGGCTGCCTCAACGTGAAAGCCTCATGCAGTGGCATGTGGTCTTGTACTGACTGTATGGTAGTGAGCCTCTACACTGCTGTGTGTTAGAAAGGGGCTGAGCTTAATGTCAATCTTGATATACTGCGACAAATGTTTCATGGTGTGCTTCTGCACTGTAACAGCTATGACCACTTCAGCTTGGCAAAGCCCCTCATCAGATGCTGTTTTGGTTGTTCTGGTGCCTCCCAACTATTCTTATCCTGTTCCAGGGAAAAGTCAAAGTGCGCAGAGCAAGCATTTCGGAGCCCAGTGACACAGAACATGAGCCTCAGGCTTTACCTCTCTCTGCTGGTGAGTCTTGTCTTTTTCCTCAGTAACACAGCAGCTGAACTGCCCACAGTCAGAGGAGTGCTCTGGTATGGTGACTATTTTCATACTCATGAAGTTTTCTCTGCAGGCCTGGTCCTACAGCACCAGAAGGAGATGAAGCGCTTGGACAGCTTCAGAGATCGCTTTGGTGTTGACTGGCTGCAGTACAAGAGACATCTGGAGGAGTATGACCAAGTACCTGTCATCTGCCGTAGCCATTCTGCAGATGAGATCACAGGCAGACCTGCTGCAGTGGGTTTGCAGAGTGAGAGCTCTGACCCACAGCAAGAAAAACCCCAAGTATCCCAGAAAGAATCCTCTCCTCCTTTGGATAATACTGAGAAGGAGGAAGAGCCTGAAGTACAGCTGGATGAGTCTGTGGAAGGAGAACAGAGAGGAGAAGAGGAGGCAGATGAGCTAATGCTGGGGGAGGGTGAAGAGGAAAAGCCAGAAGGTAAACAGGTCCTGTCACTGCTGTGTTTGAGGGCTTGGGTGATGATAGAATAGATGGATCAAATGTGATATCCCTGAAGCTTTATCATGCTGCCCAGTATTGTAGGAATCCTAAGGACTTGGGCCAGGAATGCCTGAAGGCTTGCTGTGTGTACTGACCTGTGCTGTGTCTTGTTCAGCAGTGGACCTTTGCCAGCCAGTACTGGTGAGCCAAATAGAAGGTGAAGGGGACCCAGAGCCAGACTGGATCTTTCTGCGAGTCACAGCTAAGCATTTGATTGAGGTAGAACTGAAGGCTGCCAGAGTTCTCCACAAGCTGGAGCTGAAATGCCTGCAGAAGGTGGAAACCTCCGAGATGAACTGGAAGAGGATGGTGAGTTATGCCTCTGTGTGATCCTTTGGCATCTTACTCCCTGTGTGGGCGAGCATTCTGGATCTGGGCATCTGTCAGAGTATTCTGCAGGTCTTTCCCTAGCTCCTGCAAAGCCTAATTGATCGAGCATTTCTTCCACCCAATGCATGTGTATCTAATAGCATCTGTATTGCTTAGAGTACCTGTGATAATGCAGCAGAAGCCTGCACTGTTCCAAAGCTGGAGTTAAAAGGCAGTGGCTGGACTTGTTCCAGTGTGCAGGAATGAGAGACTTCTCAAGAGGAGCCTAAATGAAAGGGAGACCTCCTTTCCATCCATTCCTCACTGGGATATCACTCTGACCTTAGAGGACTCTCTGTGGATTGTGCTTTTTCCTGGACAGTACAGCACTGACCCTAGTGTGATGTTTAGAGAGCCACTGGTAGCTCAGTGGGTGGTTTTCCATCCGCTCTAGGTGTATGTTTTAACACTGCCAGCCCTATCTTGCTTCCTTGGTTCTTTAGAAAGGGAGTTTGGAAATCTCTTTTTTTCCTTGCAGTAGGATTTTAACATTCAGTGTGCATGGACATGTTCACAGCCTTCTCTAATACTGTTTTCCTCAAAGCTCCGGCTCATTTTTTCTTCGTGCCCTTGTACCTCTCGAATGTTTGTGGCTTGATACTCTTCTGATACCTTCATGAAAAGGAGTTATGTTTGAAATGCGTTGTTCTGGGCCTTGAAACTTACTGTTGTCCTCAGTGCTCTCATGAGCTATTTATTTATGTATGCCCATTTTACCAGGCTTCCAAATGCTATCAGCTCTGGAGGGCTACTCAAGGCTTACTAAATTAAGTGCTTGTATGGCCACATTTCAGCCAGGTGCAAACAAATGTAGCCTGTATACTGGATGCTGCCTCCTTTCTAGAGCTGGTGTCTTCTGACTCCTGCAGGACCTGGAGCGAGTTTTCCCTGTCCTCACATTGCAATTCAGCTACATTCGCAAGGACAGGCAGAAGCGCAAATATGTGGTGCTCGATGACTGCCCGGAGCAGTGTCTACAGGTAGGGGAGGCTAGAGGGGGAAGCCTGGGGAGGGGCACAGTGTTACTGGAAGACGCTGAATTCTTCCAGCCACCACAGGGCCCCTGTTCTCAGAGCACATGTGCATCTGCTGCCCTGCGGCAGCCCATGTCTGGCTGGTAAGCTCAGGATTTCTCCTGCTGCACAAGTGACCTGTGGAGGGCCCTGTGAGCACGGTCATGGGCAGTGGAGCTCCTGGAGCATAAAGGATGATCTCAAGGAGAAAGACTTGCAGTTTTCTCCCTCTTGGGGAGAAAAGTTAGTCAAGTCAGTGATCCTTACTTGTTGTGCATGTGCAACATATGTTTTCTGGGTGCTGAGTGATGCGCTAGTCTGTACTTAGTTAGCCCTCTGGACAGTGAGATGGTTGGTGCTATGGCAGCTCTGGTCTGCACAGCTGCTGTAGGGACTCTGGTATCAAATCCAAGTAATTTTCTCTAGGTACTGTTGTCCAAGTACATTGAAACAAGTTGTTACAGAGAAGGCACAAATAGATAGGATCACACAAATAGCAATAGGATGAGAGGAAATGGCCTCAAGTTGTGCCAGGGGAGGGTTAGGTTAGATATTAGGAAAAATTTCTTTACTGAAAGAGTGGTGAGGCATGGGAACAGGCTGCCCAGGGACGTGGTGGAGTCACCGTCCCTGGAGGTGTTCAAAAAACGTGTGGATGTGACACTCCAGAACATGGTTTAGTAGACATAGTGTTTTGGGTTGACGGTTGGACTAGATGATCTCAGAGGTCTTTTCCAACCTTAATGATTCTATGATGGGACCTTTGAGACCAGAGTTCCAGGGAGAGCCTGTCAATATGCAGATACAAGGCGCGGACCTGCAAAAAACAGGTTCTCTTGGTCTTCTGCAGTGAAGCTCTGTGCCCTTGACAAGTCTTGCACAGACTGGCTGTTGTACTCTGTTAGCTGGGAAATAGATCTGCACCCCTTACACTCTGAAATGCTGTAATGAGGCATGTGAGGAGATTTGCTGACAGCAGAGGCTTGCTTTTATTAGGACAGCTATAGCTGCCTGCTAGCACTCCTTTCCCTGTGCTGCTGCTTTTAGTGTGTCCTTGAAGTGTTGTCTCCAGCTGTTGAGGAGAATCAGCGAAATCAGGACCAGGAGAAGGGATCCACAAAGCTCCAGTGCCTGAAATGCAAGCAGGAGTTTTCGCAGTCCGTGGCTCCCTGGCATCAAGGTCGCTATCCTTCAGAGTTTGGAGATGCCAAAATCCTGGAGACCCTAGTTGCTTCAAATCAAGGTAGGATGTAGTGTCCAGAAAAAGGATGCTTGCTAATGCCCAGGCCGACCGCCAGAATGGTAGCTGTGGTGCAGAGCATGGAATGTATAGGAGAGGGTGATGCCTTGGCTGTACTGGAATTAAAACCTATTGTGGGATGTACTCTCACTTGGCCCACTTGGGCTGGGAAGAGCCTGCCTTGTTCACTAGCAGGAGTAAGCCACTGGTTTAAAGTTAAGCAAACAGCTCCCCTGTTGTGGGTGGCCTGGGGTCTGGGGGAACATAGCGGCGCTAGAAACTGCAGATGGTCCACTGAAGTCTGGGAGAGGCCTTAAAGGTTATGTAGTCTCTCATCCTGTTGAAACAGTGGTCAGTTCTGCGACAAAGATTAATTTTTTCTAAAGGGCTTTTGCTAACAGAGGTTTCTGGGGAATCTTCTCCAGTATTTCAGGTGAAACTTTGGCTGTTAGACATCAGAAAAACAACCAGAACCTTAACCTAAGTCTCCCTGGTTGTGATCTTAAGCCCACTCTTGCTTCCCTTATGGGGAATGATTTATTCCTTTCTTTACTTGAGGGCCATTGTTCTCCCCCGATAACTAGTCCTGCCTTCTGTCCTCTAGACTAAATAAGCTCAACTCCCTAGATAATTTGCTTGTCAGTCATATCTCATACAATGTAGTTATTCTTGCTGGTCTGCTTTGTACTCTTTCCCATTTGTCCACATTTTTCTTTGGGTATCTGAAACTAGATGTGGTATTTTGGCTGAGACATGGCTAGTGCTGAATAGGCATCTTTCTGACTGCTGAGTTTTTCAAAGCTGGGTTTATATTTGAAGCGGGGAGTGGCCAGCCTTAGCCTGGAAGATGCTGCTTGTTTGATGAAGTATCCTAGGTTTGAAGTACTGCAGTGAGGGCAGAAGTGCTGTTCTGGCTACAGCACTTTCCTCCTCCTCAGGATACTTTTTCCCCCTGGCCAGGGTAGTGGGAGTCCCAAGATCCAGCTGGGAGTCTGCTGTGGTGTGGGTGAAGGGAACATCAGGAACTGGGGTCAGGAGGGATGAGGACAGCTGGAGAAGGGACATGGCATGCTTGTGGTTTGGCTGGCTGGAGGATAAACCAAGCTGGGGATGGAGGTGGCTAAGGAAGGTTGGATTGGCTGGTCCTGAGCTTCAAAGGCTATGTGAGCACTTGTGGACATGAAGTGGAGGAAAGTCATGAGCCAAAGCCCTGATGTAGTTTCAGTTGCAACTACAGCACACACTGGTCACCCTAAATCTGAACAGAGCTTTTCAGGTGGATGCTGGCACTCAGCCAGAATTTCTCACTGATTTGCGAGGGGAGGTGTGTAGAATATGATTCTGAACAGAGTTGCTCAACAAGCTGCTCAAGTTGGGCTATAACTGTTGTCTACTTTGAAAGGGATGGGGGTGGGGGAGAGAAGTAAAATCTTGTTGGGGGAGAGCTGTTCTGCATTTTCTTTATCCCTGACAAAATCTTCCACAGATGCTGCTGCAGCTGGTGAGTCCATAGCCTGTCCCAGTTGTTCCAGTGACCATGTGGTCATCCTGCCCTCAGAGGTGTGCTCCAGCATGCCTTTGCCACCTGGCCCTGATAGCACGAGTGAGGAGCTGTCAGACTCTGTCCTGGAGGGAGGCAGCCAGCAGGAGGGCCCAGAGGAAGCTCCGGTCCTGCCCAGTGAGAGCGGGAAGTTTTACATTGGGGAGGACAGCTCGGAGATGGATACTAGCAACAGCACCAGGACCCCAGAGCTGAGCAGCGAGCATGACGGCACTCTCCATTCCAGTTCCCACAGTTCGGATGGCGGCTGCGGGAAGAAGGAGCTGGGCATGAAGAGCCAATACTTGTCCCTCAGCCACACAGACACCAATGGGGGCAGCTTGATGGGGAGCTACCATTACAGTGTTTCTCGTGGGCCTACTCCTTCCCAGCTGTCTTTGAACTCTGAGTCTGAGGAAACATGGAATCTCAGTCCCAGTGAGTATGTAGGAGTTGTGCAGAGTTTAGGGCTGTACATGGCTTGGTGTTGGGCTTTATCACTGGTGCTTGCAGAGTACACTGCCTCCTGTTTAATGGGGAAGGGGGATCATCAAGCACAAACAGCAGTGACCATGGTTCTTGTGAGCAGAGTTTTTCATTCCCCTCTCTTATTCAGTCCTCATGCCTAAAGGTAAGGAAAACCAAGTCAGCTCCTAATACTTAGTATTGCTCAGACTCTGAGTAATAGGGTCTTGTTCTGGGAGCTGCACTGCTCAGTTACAGACACTGGCTTCCTGTGGCACCAGTGAGGTACGAGCTGGAGCATTACCTCTGGAGAATTGTATGCACAATTTCTGTCTTTATTCTCTGACTTTAGTGCAGTGTGAGGCTGGTGTGTTTGTTGCAGGCTCTCGTTAGTGGATTTACAGTTACTTATGCTTTCCTCAGTGGTCTTTGTGAGCTTCAGATGACAAAGCCTGTCCAAAAGACGACACTGTGTGCTGGCTCTGTGAGGGCTACTGTGAAAGACAGCAGTTACTAGGAGCTCCACAAATGCTTTTTGTGGAGGGCCTTGGATTTCTGATGTAGCAGACTATCTTTGCTTGTGCATCAGCTTGTGATTTATAGAATAACTGAAGTTGGAAAGGAGCTATGGAGGTTATCTAGTCCAGCCCACCAAGTGACTCTACTGCCATGGCAGTCTAGTCCTTAGTCCTAATTTTCAAACCCATCAGCTTCTTGATCTATAGAGATCCCCCCCTAGCCTTTCAAGACTGCTGTGCCTCTGAAGAGGAGTTGATATAGGACCAGTGTTTAGGATTGCAGTGTTTAGTCCTGTACACTTGAAGCATGAGAAATAAAGCAGTCTCTTGTTTTGGGTCAAATCGCAAGGTCCCAATTTAAAACTGAGCCCCTGAAAAAGTTCCTGCTGAGGAGAAGTTGATTAGCGTTTCTGGTGGAGAACAGGCTCCGCTGAGAAGTGTGTACTCTTGGGCAGTATTGTGGCTATTGTATAAATTATTTGGTCATACAGTTGCATGGCAAACCTAATTATGTTCTTAAGGAGTTTTACTGGTGTCTTCCTCAGTCCCCTTTAGCCTTATTACAGTCGAAGTCAGATTTTAAGAAGTTGACCTGAGCTGACATCAGCTGAAATGAGCAATGTCTTTCTGGCTTTGTGAAAAAGAATTGCCCTCCTGCCAAATCTGGTGGTGTCCTCCTGTGACTAAGCTGAGCATAGGTTGAAGGTGGCTTAGACCAAAGCTTTGTATATCTGAAAAAGCAAGTGTTGGAGCGATGGAGTCCCCTCATGCCTCCACATTGAGACCTATGGCCTGGAAAGCCCTGGCTTTGGCCCTTTGTCTTGGGGAGAGACTTGATGGAAGCAGGTGTGCAGAGAGGATGACACTGCTGCTCTGGTGCCAGTCTGCATGCTTGAGCAGCATCTGGTCAGTGGGCAGGGTGTCAATCCCACCCTTTGCTCTTTTCAGCTGTAAATAGCATCCTGAACTCAAGGGACTTCCGTTCTGTGGATCATCGCCTGAAGCTGTACCTGGATATGGAGGTTTTTGAGGAGAACGCTGAGGAGTTCCAGTGCTTCCTCAAGGTGAGCTCCTGTAGCTACACTCCTACAGCTCCTTGGCTATGCTTCTAACCACCCTGCAAGTTCTGCTCTGGGGTGGCATCCCGGAGACTGTGAGGTGTGAAGGGAGATGAACTGTGTTTGAGTTGGTCCTTTCTTCCATGGGTGGGCTGGCAAGGGGCAGGCCAGTGCTGTGACCCACCCTCTCTGTGCTCTTAGGTGGTCATGGTGAAGTTTGGCCGACAAGGAGAGTTTCTCTCAATCCTGGTTGCCTCTGATCTCAAGATTTACGTGCTGGAAGTCACTGGGGTTATCAGGTGAGGAGAATGGTGGCAAGTGAGACCCTGCAGCAAGGCTTTGAGTGCTGGGTAGTGCCAGCCTGTGCTAGCCTTACCCTGGAGGTGTGGTGACATGCAAAGTCTCTTCTGGCAAAACCCCTGCTGCAATCTGATGTAGAAGAGGCAATGGGGCAGCCTGCTGTAGCTGAGGGCTGTGCTCTGTGATTAGGGGACAACCTGCAGACTGGCTGAAGAAGAATGACTCTCATTACCTGTCTGATATTTCCCATCTGGAAGTGGGACTCAGCCACCAGAGCTTGCGAGTGGAGTTTGAGAACCCAAAAACCTCCTACAATCTGCTGATCCGGAACCAAAGCTGCTGTGACCAGTTCCTGCAGACCCTGACATGTAAGAGTAGAGCTGTAGTGGGTGGAGAGGTGCAGGGGGTGGGAGGGTACAAGGGGTGGAGAGGATTTGGAAGATTTGCTCTTGGAAAGCTACCAGGAGACCTGTAGTTGCATGTATGTCAGAAATTCACTTCTTGCCAGCTCAGAAAAAAGTTGGAGAGCCCCACTGGCATCATAACTTCTGGTGCCCCTCTGTAGACTAGAGAACCATCCTTAGCTGTTATGTACCACCCTTGGGCTTGCAATAAAAGACGTCTACCTTCTTCCCCTCTTTAGATCTCATGAAAGAGCTGCCTGCTAAGCACAGGAGTAAGGTGAAGGAAATCCCCACTGTGGAAATGAATCCACAACATTGGCTATGGTAAGAACAGCCTCCGAGAGGTTGGGGTTTCGGATAGAAGATGTCTGCTTGTCCAGCAGTGCCTGGGAAGTGTGCTCAAAAAAGGGCAGCCCGGGAGGAGGCACGACTGGAATGGCAGCCAGGTCTACAGTACAGGTTTAAGGCAGCTGGCTCAGGTGCCTGCTGCCCAGGGGGTGAGCGGGCAAAGCAGCATCATGGACTGAGCCAGGCTGGGCAACTCCAGCTCTCCTAGTGGAGCCTGAGCAGAACATTATGGAGGGAGGAAAGAGGGGGAGGCATAGAGTTGCCTCCTCCCTTGAGAGAAGCATTTGGTTCCTAGCTGGCAAGGTGGCGGGCAGAGTAACAGGAGAGAGAGGAATTTTGCAACAGCTGGGAAGAGGTGGGTCCCTCCCATCCTCAAGAGGACAGTGAGCAGTAGCTATTGCATGGCAAGCCTAGGCTGGAAACACAGTGATTCCTTGATCAGCCTGCTGTTGTGTCTCCTCTAGGCCTCTGCTGGACTCCAAGACCACAGACTCTGCAGCTGCAAATGACACTTGTTTCTTCTACCTGCTGGCCTACCTGATCCAAGGTACAGTGGCCAGGTGTCCCATGCCTTGTGCTGCTTACATGCTTGTGGTTTTAGTGTACAGTCTGTGGGTACAGAGCTAGGCCATTGCAGCAGAGATGGGGTGGGGGCATGGATGAGGGTTTTGTTTTTTCCTCCTCCTCCCCCCCCCCCCCNACACAGTTCCAGCTGAGGCCTCACTGCCAAGTAGACAGGACTAATTAAACATCCTATTTCTGATATTCCTACTAATTCCCAAGAGTGAGATGTGACAAGAAAAGCAACATATTGCTGTAGCAGCTTGTGATCCCCTGTGACCTCAGCCAGTTCCTGCTAGTGGTTCCCTATTTCTGTGCATCTGACTTATTCCAAAGTTCTAGTGCTTTTCTTTTGCATCCACTGAAATCAGCTGGATGATATTTATGCTCCCTACAGTTTATCAAAACTACTTTGCTTCCTGCCATACTTAGCACGCATCCCAACTTGGTATTAAACTTTGTGTGTGCTCTCTGTTCCAACCATCAGGTATCTGCAGCCAGACAAATTCAGGCCAAAAAAAAGGCAGCCTTTTAGCTGGAGTTCCTGACTTTTACCTAAGGAGTAGTAAGGTGTTGTTTAAGAGGCCAAAGGACTTGAGTGTCTTTTCCTGCCTCATGAGGACATAGGCTGGACTAGCCTTGCTTGGGCCGTGGTCTTTCATATGTATGCTCCTGCAATGAGCTTGGATAAGCTGGTCAAGCTCAACCGCATTTAGCTGCCCGGCTCCCTGTCTTTGGTCAGGAAGCTGGATAAGGCTGTTCACCCAATTACTGTTGCTGGAAGGGATTTCCTTAGGGGAGGAATGAAAAGCAAAGCTGGTTCTGTGGTGACTCAGGCTCTCGGCAAAGCCTCTCTTATTCCCTTATATCCTTTTAGGGGCATCTGCTTTCCCTGTGACCCTGCTGAGCACCCGAAGCATGCTGTTTCTGCTGGAGGAGAATCACCAGTGGCAGGTGCAGCCCTCCTTGGATGAAGACCATGAGGCAGAAACGCCTCCTGGGAGCAACATCCAGTTGAAGGAGAAGCAGCCGATCAGCAGTATTAGCAATGTCATAACTTATCGCCTCTGTCCTTGTGACATCAAGCTGATGCTTTATGATGAGGTAACCAGGAGGTGGTCATGGGGCACACAAGATGCTAGGGGCTGGGTTGTGCTCAGATCATGTTCCTGCCAAGAGTGTCTTGGGGCTGTCATCTCGCCATCCTAACCTAGGGGGCCTTGCACCACAGGGGCAGGGGAGCACAGTGAATTGCTGCTGTGCAAAAGTCATGCAGGAACACTTCCACATCTGGCAGCAGAGAGGGAGGAGGATGGCACTTAAGAATTGGGAGGAGATGGCACCTGCACTGGGGAAGAGTGGCTCAGGGCCGATCAGTGCCTTTGAGGTTAGGCCCTACTCATCCGCCTTCCTCTCTTTCCTCCCTCCCAGGTGCTGAAGGTGGAGAGCACTTGGCACATCCGCACAGAGTGCCCTGAGCTCCTGGTAGAGCTGGTGGAGTGGATCCGCAGGCCCTGGGAGGAGATGTTCTCGATCGAGCTACGGAAGGCTGTGTACGAGGGACTGGAGTGAGCTTGCTGGCTGTAGGCGGGTGGGACTTTGAGTCAAGAGTGTTGCTGTGCTGGCAATGATACACAAGTGTCTCCCACTCCCATGTGACCTTGCTGTCCTGTGGCCTCTGCTTTCTACTCTACTCTTGCCCCTGGCCCTTTTTGGTGAGGAGGAGGGGAGCACATGATGGTTCAGACTGCACAGTCACTCACTTGCACTGGGCTGGCCGTGGAAGGAGGAGGTGGAGGCTGTTCTCTGTAATACTGCATAAGCTACACAGAGTTTTAACTTGGCAGTGTCTGCTAGTCTAGTCTCCTCCAGGGTCATATAGACTGTCACTGAAGGAAAAGGGGAGCCAGGCCAGAGCATGTTCAGTGGGATGTGCAGTGGTACTAGGCAAACAGCAGGCCAGAGGCAGTTGGGTGCTGGGTCTCTAGCAGGTGTATCTGCTGCCTTCCTAGCTGTCTCAGAACAGCTGCCATTATCTGCTGGTGATGTTTTGTTTTTTTTCTTTTCCTCCCCCTCCCTCTTGTCCATGGCTTCCCTAAAGCTGCCTGCTTCAAACAGGAGCCTGATTGCACAGGGGGATGAGGCATGTTGTACTAATAACCCCACAGAGAGCCCTTGCCCACCTGCCTGGTGGGGCATGGCTCAGTCTGCTGCTGTAGTCTTTCACTGTCACTGGGGAGGGAGGAGCTGCGAGGCTCTCAGCACAGAAACGTGTTGCTCATTGCTTAGGGGTCGGGACCCTTATGGGCACTGGCAGGTAAAAGTGAGGCTTAGGCTTTTCTGAGCAGTCCAAAAGCAAGAGTCTATTTTAACATGAGTTTTACTATTTTCTATTGTAATAAAAGCTTATATTTATTGAATGGTCATGTTTTCCTTGTTTCATCCTTTTGCACTGCTGTAATGTCTTTGTAAGGTCTTGCATACTAGCTTTGCAGCAGCCTCAAGGGTTCCCCAAGGGTTCCTGCACCTCACGGGGTTCAAGCCATTCTCCCCCTCCTGTTCAGGGTGGGTGCTGATGGGCTGCTAGGCCAATCTCCACCTGCCTGGCTCCCAAGCAGCATCAAAGGAACAAGGCCCAAATGGGATTAGTCTGACAGCAGGTACTGGTTTTGTTGTTCTCCTGTGACAATTGCCCTCAGGTGAGCATCCTGTGGGCTTCCAGCCTCAGCAAGTTGCTTACTGGCTGTACAGGCCCTCAGAGGCATGCCTGTCACAGGAGCTGTGACAGGACTACCTGCCCCCAGGTTCTTCCCTGTACCAGGCTTTACCTTGTCTCAACCTTTCCCGCACAGAGTTAAACACAGCTGAAAAATGCTGCTGCCCGGCCTGGGCTTGCTGTGTCACAGAGTCTCCTCACTCTGCCCAGTGAAGAGTAAGTGGAGATGCTGTGTGTGGCGTTTTGATGTAGTTGACGCTTCTTGTTGGGGTGAGCAGAAATGGGCCTGTTACATTAAGGTACTGCCAGGAGGGATCTGATACCCTGAGTGGGGACCTTTACTGATGGCTGCTTTTCCCAGAACAGCATCTCTGTCTTGCTATGACTGTTCAGTGCACAGTTTCAGGGCAAGTTTTCCGACTGCTGAATCCTTATAGTGACAAAACCTCTATTTTACAGTGAAGTGCACTTGATTTCTTTAAAGAGATGGATTTGGCATTCAGTGACCTGATGCCTGCTTTCTTTGGATACTGAGCAATGGCAGCTCTTTGCAACAGTCTATGACATCCAAACTTTCCACATTCCCTAAGTTGGTGGCTTCTTTCATCTAGAAAAGAGCAGTGACTGGGTCCCACAGCATCCTGCTGCTCCAGTCTCACCTGGACGAATGAGATAGTTTCCCTCAAACCGAGGTATGCCATTCTCACAGCCTTAGGAGAATGGGAAGTTCAGTTTCCATACTTCGTAGTGGTCTGAAGGCCCCCTAGAAGCGTGCAGTTGGACGCTTTCTTGGAATTGCTGTAACTATTAGACTTTCTTCTGTCACTTCCAGAAGCAGTTGAGTTGCTGAAGGCCCGCAGTGGCCGATATTTTTATCTAGCCTTCTATAGACTTGATTGACAAGATCTATACTGTCTTGAGGCAGATGTCACAATGCATTCCACTTTCTCCCCTCTTCCTAAATGGGCATATGGCTGCTGCTCTCCGTTCCTTTGGAGCGATCTCAGATCGCACGCGGGAGTGAGCTCAGTGGAAGCACTGCCAGCACCTAGCATTTTGTCCAGGGGAAGGATTCTGAGAGAACTGAGCTAGTAAAGACCAGTAAGGGTTTTCTGTCTTCATCTTGCCATTTAAGGAGCTTGTGTAAGTACTGTCTTCACCTTCTATAACTGCGTTTTTCACAAAGGATAAGAGTCAAAATTGGAGTTACTGGGCCAGCTCGTTGATGTCTGTTCTGCGTAAACTGGTCTCCTGAGAAAGCCCATCCCTGGAGCTTGCTTTTTCCATCGCAGCCGAGCTGCACCATTGCTCTGCCACGCCAGTGTCCGGGTATGCGTTGAGGGGCCTGACAAAGTGTGGACTGCCAGAACCAAATGTTTCAGCTGTGTACCTGTCTGTAGCTCTTCTCAAGCTCTTCCTGTTTTTTACTGCAGAAGTGACTACTCCTTGCTCCTTGCCGTATCTCTCCTTGCCATTGCTCAGTGCTGCTTGCCGTATCTCTGCAGGTCTGTGCCCTCAGCTCGGCACTAGCCTCTTGGTCCCATTAACAGCTCTTCTGCATTCCTTTGGCTGCTGACAGGGAAGCTCACATGTGCTGCCACAACCTGTCTCCTGCCTCTTAATGAAATACTTGCTTTATTTTCCCTTAGGATTTTGTTCTGGTTGTTGCCAGATTAACCACTTTGTGGTCAATTTGTGATCATGAACACTTTACCGTGGCACTCCTTGCACCAGGCGCAGTGATAGGATTAACTGGCCTCATTGCATCAGCTGGGTGTGCGCAAGGGCTTCCCTGACATGCTCCCCCACTGCAGCACTGCAGGCAACCCTGATGGATGGCTGTGCAGGAACAGGGACTGCATAGGAGATCCAGGGTTTGTGGAAAGGTGTGACATCTGTTGAACCAGCTGCAGATGTCTTCTGCCTGCATCTGCCTGGAGCAGGCTCTTCTCGAGGTGTGTGTAGCTCGAGGGATGCCTAGGCCTAGGGTGGCCACAGGGTTCTGGAGACAGGCTGCGGGCAGCGCCAGGCAGCCATGGGCTCAGGCTTCAGGCTGGCCATTGCCAGGAGCCTTGAAGCTACCACTGCTTTTCCACAGGCACATACCAGCCCTGCCTTACTTTGCTGGTCAACTCATAGATGAAAATGATGCCTCAGTCACGGGTTTGGCTATTTCAGTACTTCCTACTCTGTGTTTCTGCCCTCTAAACCAGTACTGGCTTGAGCATACGTAGCCTGTGGGTTAGCTGTCAGCCCCCTTGCACTATGTCTAACTAATGAAGCCTTGTTTCTAATCAAACTGGATGACTGGAGGGACTAGTTGTTTGCTTCTAGCAGAATATCCCTGCTGGCCTCATCTCCAGGGGACTGGAGATGTAGCAGCAAAGGGCACACGTTCCCCATGGCTCGTGGACCTGCCTGGCCAGCTTCATCCCTTCTCTGGGTGCCAACGCTCCTTACCCAGCTTACAGAGCAATGGCCCTGGACAGTGTAAACCTCTTCCCTTTAGGCTGCCCTCCAGCTTGGCTGGCAGTGGAAGAGCAGTGAGCACAGGCTGGGCTTGAGAGCCACATGCAGTACTGGGGTGCCAGCAGAAGTCAGCACCCAGGAATTGGGAAGGAGACCCTAGAAGTAGGGAAGTGAGCAGGGGCTGTGCCATGTACCCCTCAAGTGCTTCATAATCAAGCAGGGGGAAAGGGAAGAGGACTTTATTTTGAAGCCATCCCAGCCTTCTCTGGGCTCGTGTTATAGGGGACGGTCATTGCCCTCTGCGCTCCTGCAAGGGAGCGTGCCTCTGCCTGTTGTCGGAAGGTTATCAAGCTAGTTGTGGAGCTGTCCTGTATCAGGACAAACAGTCCTTAATAGAGCCGTCTGCTCCCTGTCCTAGTGCCAGCCAAGTTGTTTAATCTGGGAAGAGTGTGTTTGCTGCCGAGGACTCATGCTGTCCACCTGTGGCCCTGCTTGGGGAGGGTGGAGATAGCTTGCCCCTTCCTTGTCTGGCTGCTGAGCACCAGCCGTGCAGGGTCCACACCGCCCTGCAGCAAACATGCCTGGAGGGCCTAGACCCGCCATCTGCCATGCTGTTACCGTCCCCAGAAGGTAACAGGCAAGGCCCAGACCATCCTGCCCTGTGGATTAGAGCAGGAACTGAGGCTGCTAACGAGATCCAGACTAGGCCCCATGCCCTCCCTGGCAGCCCGTGTCCAGCAGCTGAGGCAGGGTCCAGCAGTGGAGTCCCTGAGGGTGCCTCCATTGCAGAGCTGTGGCTGAGCAGCAAGCAGGGGCTGCTTGTGGGAGCTCTTGCCACGTCCTTCCTGAGATGTAGCATTTGTTCCAGAAGTGGATGTTCTCCTTATCCGTGTGTTTATACTCCCACTCAGCCATATCTCCTCAATTACCGGCTCCCCTCGCTCTCGCCAGCCTGTGCAGCCACCCTGCCATGTTCCAGCTCTGGACACTACCCCACAGACTTAGTGGTTTAGGGCTGATCCTGGCTTTCGTGGTTGGTGATGGTGTTCCTGTTTCCTCTGCAAAGCTCATCTCTGAGCCGGACCCCGCAAGGCTGCTGGTCTTGCACATCCTTCCTGCTTGCGATGGGCCCCGTGCTCTGTCAGCCTCAGCTGATGTGAGAAGGGATGAGGTGGGCAACACCCTTCGCCCACCGCCTTCCTTTCCTGGGTGCCCGTTGCCCCAGGCGGCAAGGGTGGTACTTCTGCAGGCACTTGGGTATTGCAACTTCAAGATGAGGGTAGAAGTAGAGCCCGGGAACACGCAGAGCACCATCACAGGGGAAACAGGAGGGCTCTGACGCCAATGGCCAGATGCTGGCAAGCACAGTAACACGGGGGGTGTCTGACACCAGCCTCTGGGCCTGGCCTCCCAAGGCAAACTCTGCCCCGCAGCCCAGGCACAGGCTGAGCTGTGCTGCGCAAAAATGTTGCAGCTGCGACAGCTGTACCTGGCCCCGGCCCAACAAACGGCTTCATGCTGGGTGCAACGGCCTCGGTTTGCAGTGCTTCCATGGGTCATGCTCTCCAGTTTGACTTGAGGCTGCTACGGGGGCTTGTTCTTAACACGTTGAGCACCAGAGTCAAAGGCTCACATAGGTCCCTTACCCCCGGCAAACTGCTCGGCTGGCTGGGGGTGAAGCCATGCTGGAGGCGAGACCTGGGAGCACCTGAAAACTGGTGGTGACTGTGGGGAAAGAAAACCCCAAGCCGCTTTAACCTCCTGGTATGCGCAGGAGGTTCAATGTGGGCCGCGTGCTGCTTGCCCTCCCCAGCTGACAGAGATGCAGCCCTGGTGCTGGCAGCCCCCTGCTCTGCACCCACCCCTCTGCGGCATGCTGCGGGTGCCACCTGGCTGCAGCCTCAGGCTCCCTCCCTGGCTCTGAACGCTTCCCCGCATCCCTCTAAAAACTTGACTCTCTGTGTTCGGCTTCCTGTCTCCCTGCATCCACCTCTGCCTGTTGCTTCTGGCCTGGGACGGACACCATGCCCAGAGGTTTCTCCCAGAGCATCCGTTGCTGGATCTGCAGCAGGCATTTCCCATTCCAGAAATGTTAATGCCGCAGTTGTGTGCATGGGGGCAGGATTCAACAGAAAGTGTTTTTTCATAGCCAGATCAAATCCCCTTCCTTCTGCTGCAGCTCTCCCTCCATACAGCTGAAGCTGTCACCTGGGAAGGACCCAACCACGAGCAGGGGGAAGGAAGGATTGAGCAAGAAATCCCAAAGCAGGGCCCTTTCCCCATTCCTCTTCTGCACACGCCTGCACCCATGTCGGGGTTGGGGGTGCAGCACGCTGCTCTGGGGTGCTCCAGTTGTCCTCCCGCACAAGAGCATCGAGCCTGTGCCCGGCCTGTGCAGGCACTGGGGCACACCGTGGTGGCTCTTGCCGACTTAGGGAAGCTGCAGGGTTGCCATTGCTCAGTGGGCCCAGAATAATCAAAAACCTGCACCAGATGTGGCGGCCACGCTTCTCAGCCTGCTCCTTACCCCAGCTGCCTGGCCTCCAGCCCTTCTGCGGCCAGTGCCCAGCGCTGCCCAAAGGAGGTGGGCAGAGGTGCTGCACCCACCCGTGCCTGCTGGTGGAAACCCTTCTGTAGGAGGGAGCATGTTTCAGTGCTTACGCAGACACTAGCTTCCCCCCAGCTATTCGGGTTGCACAATGCAGCCCAGCGTCGTCCGTCCCCCCCCCC
>VZTL01030715.1:61314-83716 GCA_013400535.1 Scopus umbretta
GGGGGGGATGCTGCTGGGGGCAGCGGCTGTGTGGGGCTGGGGAGACTGGGCTACAGGCAGGGTGCTGCCAGGAAGGTTTTCCTGTGCTGGCAGGGATGGAGGGGGCACCCTGGGAGAGCTTTGCAGCTGCCAGTGCTGGGTGCCAGTGCTTCCCATGCCGGGGGAGCTGCAGATTTGGGGCTTCTGGGGGGACAGTAGGAGGTGGCAGCAGCTGTGCGCAGCAGGGACATGTGGGGGGTAGCAGGCTGGGCACCCTCCCGCCGGGGATGTCTGGGACACCCCAGGATCATAGGGCAGCTGGGACATGAGGAGGGGACCTTGGGGAGGGCAGGCTGGGACGTGGAGGGGCTGTGGCATTTCCAGGGCAACTTGGAGGCTGGCGAGGTCCTGGAGACATGAAGCAGGAAGGATGGCAAGAGGTCCCCACACTGCCTGGGGCTGGGGAAGGCTGGACCAGCTTCAGAGAGGAGGAAGAGGGGAGGCAGAGCCAGGCCAGCTGGAGACCCCACAGCAGCGCTGGGAGAAGGATGCTGCGGTGCTGTTTGGGCTGGCTGGCGGAAGGCTGGCTCCTGGGGCAGGAGGGGTGCAGGCTGTGAGAGGACCCAGCATGTCCTGCCCTGCCTCCTGTTGCTGTCTGAGGGGACAGTGCCAGGTGTCCCCCATCCAGCAGCCCTGTTTGCAGGGTGGTGGGCAGCCTCTGCACCCCTCCACTCCTCCTGTAGCCTGGCATCCCACACAGTGTGGCCCGTGCAGCACATCCCTTCCCCTGCAGCCTGACATCTCATGCATCAGCTGGTGCAGCATGTCCCACCCTGTGCAGCACGTCCTGAGTGGCATGTCCTGTCCTACTGCAGCCTGGTGGCCCATGCCATGCATCCCATGCCATGCACCCTGTGCGGTGTGTTGCCTCCTGCCGCAGGCTGACCCGGCACTAAGGCATGGCCAGGTTTGTGGCATGCCAGATCTCTGGAGGTGGAGCACTGCCTGCCTGCTCCAGGCCGAGTGGCTCCCACCAGGCTGCTATACATAGGCCAGCCTTGCCCCAGCGAGGCGCTGAATGGAGCAGGCTCAGCCTTATCAACCCAGCGTGTCATCAGAGGGTATTTTTGGGGACAGCAGCTGCAGGCATTTGTAACGTTTGATCCCTGCGCACTAACACCCAGGAGCAGAGCTGGGGGAAGCAGCAGGAGTTGGTGCTGGCACTGGGAGACACAGGGGAGCGGCGGTGAAGCGAGGTATGTGCAGGGGCAGGGGACTGGGCTATGGGGCTGCATGGGGCAGGGTGACTGAGGAAAGGGGTGGTTGAAGGGGCAGCAGAGTGGCTGAGCCATTGAGGCTGTGTGTGCCTGCAGGAGCTGCCGTGACGTGGCCCATGGGTCCAGGGAGTGCAGGACCGGGGAGGTGGCTTTGAATGGATGCACCATCCCGGGTAGGGGTCAGGGAGGAGAGGCCAGCCGTGGTCCCTGCCACTCCTTGGGTACCAGCCCTCTCCCACTGTCCCCTCTGGTTCATTCAGGGAGTATTTTGGTTTCTCTTCCCCCTGCCCGAGGGAGGCAGAGACGCCTCTGTCCCAGCCCCGGCCACGGTGTGGGCAGAGGCTGGGGTGCGCTCACCCAGGGGAGGCACGGAGCACCCTGCCTCTCTCCTGCCCATGACGATGGGTGCAGTTACCTGCAGCACTGGGGCTGGAGGCAGAACCGTCCAAAAGCAGGACATGTCCCCCAGGCCTTCCCTCTGCCCCTTGGGGCTTGAGCAACTGATTATTTCCAGCCATGGCTTTCAATACCCTAGGGCTGGATCCTGCCCGTGGGACCATGCTCTGGAGGGGGACCTGCTCCCAGGGGAGCCCCACTTTGCCCCAGGGCAGGGGCCTGCCGGGGACCGCCGGGTGCAGGGGGGTCCCTTGCCCCTCCAAGCCCGGGAGGAAGCGCCCGGATCCGTCCGGGTGCCTCCTGCCCGCCACAGCCCCGTATCAGCACCTGCCGGCTGAGCCAGCCCAGATGCTGCAGGAATGCGGCTCTGCCACCACCCGATACTGCAGGAATGCCCCGCGGGTAGGGAAGGGGCGGGCTGGGGCCTGCTGCTCGGCCATCCCCGTCCCCAGCTCCAAGCAAGCAGCTGCTTGCGCTCCCCGACTAGGCAGGGGTCCCCCACCCCCGAGCTGGGATTCCCTCTGCCGACCCTGGGGCAGACAGCCTGGGCTGTGGGCACCCCGGCCTCTTGGGGGGCAAAGAGCCTCTTTTGTCACCTCTTCTATCGCTGCTGGGCTGGGAAATGGGTGATTCGGGCTGAGACAGGAGCGTATCCAGCAGGGCGGGGGTGCTCGGAGCGAGGGTGATGCTCCTGCGGCACGGGCTGGGTGCTGGGGGCTTCGCTCTGGGCAGGGCTCCCTCCCGGCAGTGCTCCATGGCAGTCCCTTTGCCAAAACCTGAGCACCCGTCCCTGCTGGTCTGTGCATCCCCCCAGGCTGATGATCCCCGGTGCTGCCCTGGCCAGCCACCTGCTGTGACCCCAGGAAGCTGGTGATGGAGGGGTTCGGGGGAGCCCCCAGGTTCCTGGCCTATCCACGTGCCTTCACGGTGCAAAGTGGCGCTGACGCGGTCTTGAGCTGCCGGATCATGGGTGACCCCCGGCCAAATATTGTCTGGGAGAAAGACAAAACTCCGATCGAACTCTCGGGCCGCTTCCACATGGAGGCCAAGGGGGACCTGTACAGCTTGCTGGTGTCCTGTGCCACCCCCCAGGACAGCGGGCTCTACATCTGCAAGGCCAAGAACAGCGTTGGCGAGACCTACGCCGCTGCCACGCTCAAGGTGGAGGTGGGGGAACCCCAGGAAGAGGGATGCTCAGGTGGCGAGGAGCTTACCTTCCTCGTTGCCCCCTCATCCAAGCGCGTGTGCCGGGGGGAGGATGTGATGTTCGCCTGCAGGGTGTCTGGGCAGCCCTGCCCAGTGCTGGAGTGGGAGAAGGACGGGCGCAAGCTCTCCGACCTCTTCGAGAGCAGCCACTTTGCGGTGGGGCAGGAGCCGGAGGACTGGCACTTCCTGAAGCTGTTTGGTGCCCGGCCCCCGGACGGGGGGGTATATGTGTGCCGGGCACGCAGCGGCTCCCGGGAGGCCCTGGCTGCTGCCGTGCTCCTGGTCGAACCTCAGCCACCGCTGGACAGACTCCCCAATGGCTTTCCTGCTGATGGCTCTGAGTTGCTGGCAGAGTGGCAGCATCGGCGGCAGCGGCACGCGGCAGGACGGCACGTGGGACCGGAGACCCGGGTGCCCAACGGTGTGGTGCCGGCCAGGGCGCCGGGAGCCAAGGCATTCGCTGTGAGTGCAGGGAAGCACGCCAAGTTTCGCTGCTATGTCACTGGCAAGCCCAAGCCAGAGATTGTCTGGCAGAAGGACGGCGAGCCCCTCGTCCCCAGCCGCAGGCATCTTCTCTACGAGGACCGGGAGGGCTACTTCATCCTCAAGGTGCTGTACTGCAAACCCCAGGACCAGGGGCTGTACGTCTGCACCGCGTCCAACACCGCTGGCCAGACCCTCAGTGCGGTGCAGCTCCGGGTGAAAGGTAGGGGCATGGCCAAGCACTGCCAGGGGTTGCCAGGTGCTGGGGAGGGGTCCAGGGGTTTTTGCCTGGCAGGGACGTGTCTGTGTGTGAGCCTAGCATCCCTCGGCTCCCTCCTGCCCCATGCAGCGGGCGTCATGCCAGGCTCCTCCAGACAGCTGCAGGCTGGAAGCAGGGGATGCTGGGCTCCTCTGGGCTCCTGTCCCCGCCTCCGTGTCTCTCTCTCCTTGCAAGCTGAGAGGTGGCTTCTCTGGAAGGCTGTGGGTGTCCAGCCACAAGCAGGGAGGGGGGACAGTGCCTTGGTGACAAATTCCCATGGAATTGCAGAGTGGTTTTGGCAGGCAGCCCTGCAGGGCACAGCTCCAAGCATCTGCACTGGCAGCAGCCCCGTCCCCCAGCTCCACCCTGCCAGCTGGGGACAGCCCGCTGTTGGGGTGACCCAGCACCTGGTGCTTCCCCCGCCTGCACCTCACTGCTCCCCTCTGCTGAGATGCCTGACACGGTGTGCTGGCATGCACACTCCTGTGTCCCCCAAAAACTCCTTGCTGAGATGCTGGGGGCATTGCTGGGTGTCCCCAGCCCGTGCCCCGGTCCCCCCGCTCCGGGGGATGTGCTTCCTGGGGCAGTGCCTGTCCCACACGGGCCGAAGAGGAGAGGGGCAGAGAAGGGCCAAGGGCTCAGCGCTGTTTGCGAGCTGGATACGCCCCGAGCGAAGGGCCACCGGCGGGTGCCATGTCCCCCGTGCCCTCAGCACCCACCTCTCCCGGTGGCAGAGCACCGGCTGCGGTTCCAGGTGCAGCTGGCAGACGTGGAGGTGGCAGAGCGGGAGGACGCCGTGCTGGAGTGCCAGGTGCCACTGGAGACCATTCCCACCGCCTGGTACCTGGAGGACAGGGAGCTGCAGCCCAGCCACAAGTACGTGATAGAGGAGCAAGGCGTGCTGCGGCGCCTGACCATCCGTGACGCCCGCACCGATGACGACGGCATCTACCTCTGCCAGATGAAGGACAAGGGGCGCAGCATCGCCGAGGTCTCTGTCCGAGGTGGGGGGCAGGTCTCTGGTGGCATGGCTTTGCTTTCCTGTCCCCCTTCTTGCCAGGCTCCCCACTGCCCCCTACATCTGCCTTCCTGCTGTTTGGCACCTGCTGCTGCCCCTCCTCGACCTCCTCCTCCTCCTCCTCTCTCCCACTCCAAGGAGCCCAGCCCACTCCCCAGCATCCCTCCCCAGCCCTCACACACCTCTTCTCATAGGGGTGATTGTGAAGCGGCTGCCACGGAAGCTGGATGTGATGGAGGGGGAGAACGCCGTTTTCTGCGTGGAGACGCGGGAGGCGTTGGAGGGGATCTGCTGGAGCCGGGATGGGCTGCAGCTGCGGGAGTCAGCCTGCACTGTGCTGAAGAGCTTCGGCAGGACACACCTCCTGGTGCTGGTGCACGTCACCCGCCAGGATGCGGGCATCATCTCCTTCACCGTCGGGGAGTCACAAACGTCCTCCCAGCTCCGAGTCAAGTGTAAGCCCCAGGCTCGGAGGGGCCCCGTGCCCTCTGTCTTTCCCACTCACAGGGGGCTGACACAGGGGAGAGATGGGATGGGCACCCACTGCGCTAGGGATGTGATGCTGTGGTGGCTTTTTGGGGAAGGGGGCTCCAGGGCCCCAGCCTTGCTGGCGCTCACAAACCCCTGTAACCAGCACCATGCTACACAGGAGCAAGTCCATCCTCTCCATCAGAGAGAGGAAACCCAGAGAAACAGGCTGCGTAGCCCCACTCAGCCCTCCTGCCACCCCACCGAGAGCCTCGCTGCAGTCCCCAAGCAGGCAACACGGGCTGTGACTTGCAGGTGTGAAGCGTGACCCCCCGAGCGCACCGGTGGCAGCTGAGATGAGCGTGGCAGAGAGCAACGCGGCCCTGCTGATGTGGTGCCCCGCGCCCGACGCCCACCTCCGCCCCCCCAGCCGCTACCTGCTGGAGCGGCGGGAGGCGGCGGGGGGCGAGTGGGTGCAGTGCCTCGCCACTGACCTGCCCGGCCGCGTGCGGGTGCTGGGTGACAGCGTGCCCTGCGAGGCCGACTACTGCTTCCGTGTCTGCGCTGCCAACGAGCATGGCCGGAGCTGCCCCGTGGAGTTCCCCGGCTCTGTGCATCTCGGTGAGGGTGCTGAGCTGGGGGTCACCCCCAGGAAGCAGCTCTTCCTGGGGCCAGCTGGGATGTCGTGCCATGGCATGCTGCTGGCCGGTTCCGCCAGGGCTGAGTCTGGCTGTGCTCCAGCCCCGGCAGCTCGCCTGGAGAGGGGTCTGCAGGATGCGCAGGTGCAGGACGGCGAGGACGCACAGTTCTCCCTGGAACTGTCGGCCACGGTGCATGGCACCTGGTTCCTCAATGGTGCCAGGCTGGGTGAGGAGGAGGAGGAGGCAGGCAGCCGGTGCAGCGTGCGGCGCCACGGGACGGAGCACTCGCTGCTGATCCGGGGAGCGCGGCTGGCTGACAGTGGGGCCCAGGTCACCTTCGTGTCTGGCAGCGTGCGGGACTCGGCCACGCTGCATGTGCAAGGTGACGGGGCGCTCATCCTGGGGTCCTGCCAGGAGAAGAGCAACAGGGGCTCTCATGCTGGAGGATGCCTCTCACCCCTCCACGATGTCTCTCAGCCCCGCAGGTCTGCGTGGCCCCGGTGCCTGAGGCTGAGCGGCTCCGGGAGGTGCCAGCAGGGCTGCCCGTGCTGCTGGAGTGCCACGTGTCCTCCCCGGGTGCCCCTGTCTGCTGGCTGAAGGATGGCGAGGCTGTGCCCCTGGATGACGTTATTGCAGTGCAGGCAGAGGGCTGTGTGCGGAGGCTGCTTCTCCGCTCGGCAGGTCCCTCGGACACCGGCACGTACACCTGTGACACCGGGGATGATGCCGTGAGCTTTGTGGTGACCGTGACCGGTGAGCTGGGGACCATGTGGGATTGTGGACCTCACCACCTGACAGTGCTCCTGTCCCTCTTCTTGCCCCCATGATGGGGCTGAAAGCTGCCATCAGCCAGGTGCCGTGCTGAGCCCCGTGTTATCCCTGGCAGAGGCACCGGTGAGGATCGTCAGCTCCAACGAGGAGGCCCCCCACACCTACGAGGCTGGGCAGCGCGTGGAGCTGTGGTGCCAGCTGTCCCGCCCGGCGGCCCCGGTGCGCTGGTACAAGGATGGGGAGGAGGTGGAGGCGGGCGAGAGCCTGGTGCTGGAGCAGGAGGGGCCGCAGTGCCGGCTGGTGCTGCCCTGCGCCCGGCCGCAGGACACGGGAGAGTTTGTCTGCGATGCCGGCGGAGACTCTGTCTTCTACACCGTCACCGTGGCAGGTGGGTGCAATGCAGATGGGCTGGTGGGGTCACATCATGGGGGGCTTTCTTTGGTGCTGCATGGTGCCACAGCACATGCCACTGTTGGTGTCGCTGTCACTTGCTGCTCTGGGGTTGGGGATGCTCTTGCTGGGTCCTCACCAGCAGGTCAGGCCGGCAGGGTCTTTGTGGCAGCTCGGATGTGTAAAACCACCCAGACTGACTAGCAAAGGGGACAGCTCGCTCTGCCGGTCCAAAATGCTTGGATACCCAAGGGCTGGCCCCCAACACCCCCACGCTGGGGTGTTTACTGGACCTCTCCCACAGCCAGTAAACAAGCGCTCCTCTGAGTTCCTAAAAATAGTGGGTATGAGTGCCCAGCACCTGGCGTGGAGTGACTCACGGTTGGACATCACTCTGACGGAGGGTGCTAATTGCTGACCTGAAAATTAGCAGTTGCCTGGATACAAACGATTGGGTGGTGTTTGCTGGGTGCGAGCGGGGGACGGCATCCTGCGGCGGCTGCCCCGGCCGTGGAGCAGCTGCTGGCATCACCGGCTGGCGGAGGATGATGAAAGCTGAAAGCAAGTGAAAGAATTCCCCTTGCTGGCCCCGAAACTCACAATCCTGCAACCACAGGAAGGTGACTGGGGGCAGAGCTAAAGACCAGTTAAAAGGCTCTGTGACCACAGCAGTAAAACCTCTCCACAGTGTTAATACATGGCAAAGTGCCACAGGTGATGGCAGAGGATGTAGGAGTGAAGATGGGATGAGCAGTGAGAGATGCTGGAAGAGTCAGTGAAGTGGTGACCACCAGGAGGGTGAAGAAAGGAGGGTTTTAGTGTGATAAAGGCAAAATCACCAGCGGGAAGGACAGGCAGCGTATGCTCTAGGCAGAGGCCGGAGGTATCGTCCGCCCCATGAGGGTGCAGGGCATGGAGAGCTCGGCTTCCCTAGGGTAGGAGGTGGAAACACCACGCCTTTCAGCTGAGCAGCTTTGCATAACTTAGATGGAAGGGTCTTAGAGAGGCTGGCTCGGTTCGATCAGGATTCGGCCATCAGTGGGACCGGTGGGGCTCGCTACAGGTGCCAGGAGGCTCAGGCTGGCACCCCTCTGGCACGAGCGCCAGGCTGGCCGCTGCAAGCAGCCGCTGCTGTGGCACGCTTGGGTTTCCCCAAGGCATCCCAGCTATCCCCCAGGGGCTGCTGTGGCGCAGAGCCCGCCTGCCTCAAGCCCGGCCACCCCCGCACGCCTCTGGGTTTTCCAGCAGCTGCCGGGCGCCGGGACTCCCTCGGAGAGAGCAATGGGGCCGGGGCCAGAGCGGTGCTGCCCACTGAGGGCTGGCACATTGCCCCCTCCTCACTTTGGCGCCATTCAACATCTCCAGCTGCACTTCAGTGATGTGATTGCTTTTAGCAGGCCCAGGGAGAGAGGCAGCCACCAAGCGTTTGATCAGAGAACCGGGCGGATGCAGGCTCAGCATGGTGCAGGTTGAATGCTGCAAACTGGCGCCGCGCCGCTCTCGCACGCGGCAGGGCTGTGGTGCACTGCTGAGCATGGGCATCGCAGCTGGAAACTGTCTGGGAAGTTTGCAGCCTGGATGCCCAGCACGGGGCATCTGTGGGCCATGAGAAGGGCAGGTCACTGCTCAACCGCCAACGTGCTCTGGTGCTGGCTGTGCCCCATGCCTGCCCAGAGCCGTGGGCTGGCTAAGCACCATAGCACAGTCTGGGCCAGCTACAGCCCACTGCAATGCGTGTGGCCAGGCAGATGGTGTTGGCTGCTGCAGGCAGGGGCCACATCCTGACCTTCTCTCAGGAGAGAGGAGGGCTGGTCACTTCATGCTTGTATTGGGAGCCCCTTTGCCTTTAGGGATCCAACTCAAGTCAGCAGGGAGATGTGAGCAGTGGCACACATTTCATGTGTAACCCATTAACAGTGGCATTCAGCGAGCACTGCAATCTGGCATGGTGTCCGGGGTCCCAGTGAGCCAAAGGAATGGGGATGCTGGCTGCAAGCGAGCCACATGCCTGAGCAGCAGTGTTAGCAAATGCCAAGGGCTGAGCCAACACAGAAGCGCCATGCGGGAACCAGCAGCTTCTGAAACAGGGAGACAGGTGACGGGGCAGGCACCCCCCGGCGGGGCAGCCACAGGGGCCGGTGCTGGCACCGCAGATGGCAATTAGCAGTGCCAGGGCTTGCTAATGACGCACTTGCCGACCCGCATGCCCACTCCACGTCCCTCACCTCCGTCCCAGGGCAGAGCAGGGCAGGTACTGCGGGAGCCGGGGCATGGCAGTGATTTACAGCCTGGCTGGAAACTGGCTGCTCCTCCTGGGTGCGATGGGTGAGGAGCAGGGGGAGCCCCGAGCCGGGCAGCCCAGCCGCTTGTGCTATGCAGGACGTGGGTGAGGTGGTGCCTTCCAGCCTTAAACCCAACAAGCTGGTGAAGCCATTGCTCCACGCGGGGCTGTGATCGACACCATCGCCTGCCCTGGTCTTTACATCATGGCTGAGCCCTGCGTCTCTCCCCGGCAGAGGCACCGGTGAGGATCATCAGCTCCAACGAGGAGGCCCCCCACACCTACGAGGCTGGGCAGCGCGTGGAGCTGTGGTGCCAGCTGTCCCGCCCGGCGGCCCCGGTGCGCTGGTACAAGGATGGGGAGGAGGTGGAGGCAGGCGAGAGCCTGGTGCTGGAGCAGGAGGGGCCGCAGTGCCGGCTGGTGCTGCCCTGCGCCCGGCCGCAGGACACGGGAGAGTTTGTCTGCGATGCCGGCGGAGACTCTGTCTTCTACACCGTCACCGTGGCAGGTGGGTGCGATGCACAGCTACGGCCCTCTCCCCCTTCTCCCTCTGCCCTGGCTCTCTGCTTATGGTGCCATCCCACCAGTTGCTGCAGCATCTTGGCTGCCCCTCTGCTCCTCGTGAGCGGTTCCTTGCCCGTGCCCCTGTGCTGGAGGGGGATGCAGGCAGAGGCAGGTCGGATGCTCCGTCTCCTCCCAGAGCCCTGTGCCACACTGCCCCTCCACACCCCAGGGCACAGCCATGCTGCCTGCCCATGGGTTATGCCATCTCGCACCCCGGCCCTGGTGCTCCCTCAGCTTTCAGCCACCAACGCTGCAGGCCTGGGACAACCCTGGCCGCTGGCCCCATGGCAGGTAGGATGGAGGCCAAGTGACACAGGGTCTTGGTCCTCTCAGCCCTGCAGGTCCGCATCGTCCCAGTGCCCGAGACACAGAAGCTCCAGGAGGTGCTGGCAGGGCTGCCCGTGCTGCTGGAGTGCCACGTGTCCTCCCCGGGTGCCCCTGTCTGCTGGCTGAAGGATGGCGAGGCTGTTGTCCCAACTGAGGTCCTGGCCATCCTCTCAGAGGGATGCTTGCGGAGGCTGCACATCTCCTCAGCCGTGCTGTCTGATTCAGGGATTTACACCTGCAATGCCGGGGACAATGCTGCTAGCTTCAGGGTGACCGTGAGCGGTGAGCTGCCCGGGGGGTGCCCATCTGCCTGTGGGGCTCATCTGCCACCACAGCTGAGTCCCCCCATGTGTCCCCTGGCAGAGGCACCAGTGAGGATCGTCAGCTCCAACAAGGAGGCCCCCCACACCTACGTGGCTGGGCAGCGCGTGGAGCTGTGGTGCCAGCTGTCCCGCCCGGCGGCCCCGGTGCGCTGGTACAAGGACGGAAAGGAGGTGGAGGCGGGCGAGAGCCTGGTGCTGGAGCAGGAGGGGCCGCAGTGCCGGCTGGTGCTGCCCTGCGCCCGGCCGCAGGACGCGGGGGAATTCGTCTGCAATGCTGGGGATGTGTCTGCCTCCTACCATGTCTCGGTGGCAGGTTGGTGGCACAGCAGGGATGTCTTGGGAAGGGCAGCGCTGCCCCGGCTTTGTGCCATGGGGTCCCCAGCATTGCTGCCTGCCCTCGGCATCACAGAGGAGGGAATGCAGCTGCATCACCCAGGGGCTGGTGGGTGCCCCCCTCCAGCCGTGCTGGGCTGGAACCGCGTGCCCAATGCCCTGCCCTCGAGCAGCTCCTGCCCTGGAGCAGCTCCTGCCCCTTTGCACTGGGGCGAGAGGCTGTAGCATCTGCGCAGCCCCACAGGGACAGGGGTGCAGGTGACAGTAAGTAGGACCAGCAGAGCCAGGAGCAGTGCAGAGAGCAGGTCTCACACCCTTCCTCCTCATCCCCGGCAGAGCCACCAGTGAGGATCCTGCACCCTCCGCAGCGCTCGCTGGAGCTGCTGGTGCAGGCACCAGGTCGCATGGAGCTGCGATGTGAGCTCTCTGTGCCTGACGCTCCTGTGCGCTGGTTCAAGGATGGGCTGGAGGTGGATGAGACTGACAACCTGCTGCTGCTGGTGGAGGGGGCCTGGCGCTGCCTCCTCATCCCCAGGAGCAGCGCGGAGGACACGGGCGAGTACATCTGTGAGAGCAAGGATGAGGTCGTCTCCTTTGACGTCAAGGTGTCAGGTCAGCGGGGACCCCAAAGCAGGGAGGTGCTGATGAGGCTCTGGCCCGCGGGGTCTTTCTTTCCCAGCCTGGGTGAGGGGGACCAGCTTCTCCATAGTGATGGAGCCAGTGGGTGCCCACCCCCCAGGTGCTGGGCCACCCAGCGTGGGTGCTCGCCTGGGGCTTGCTGCAGAGGCATCCCTGGGGGCGCGTTGTCCCCATACTGTTTTCCATCATGGCTGTGCCACCCTTGCAGAGCCACCAGTGAGGATCCTGCAGCCCCACAGACCTCCTCCCATCGTGACAGTGTCCCTAGGGGAGACAGTGACACTGGACTGTGAGCTGTCCCGTGCGGATGCACCCGTGTGCTGGGCCAAGGAGGGCATCAGGCTGGAGGCTGGGGGCAGCCTGGTCCTGGAGGAGGAGGGTGCCCACCGCCGCCTGCTCATCCCTGCGGCCCGAGCTGAGCACACAGGAAAATATGTCTGCGCCGCCGCTGATGACACAGTGACCTTCACCGTACAAGTGCTGGGTGAGCAAGAGGCTGGGGGAGAGCCTGGCGGGGGTGCTGGGTACAGACCCCGGAGACCTCAGCTCTGCTGGTGTTGGGTGCTGCAGACCCGCTGGTCAGGATTCTGGAGAGGGACATCCTGCCAACCCGCCGGCACTGCCGAGCCATGGAGGACCTGGTGCTGGAGGTGCACCTCTCGCATGCCCATGGGGAGGTGAAGTGGTACAAGGATGGGGAGAAGTTGCAGGACACAGGGCGCGTGCGGCTGGAGGAGGACAGGGCACGCCGCTCCCTCGTTGTCCTGGGCACCACGGGCAGGGACGCGGGGGAGTATCTCTGCGACACTGGGGACGACAGCATCGTCTTCTTTGTCACTGTGGAAGGTGAGCGGGAGGTCTTGGGGGGGACGGCCAGTGGGGCGAGGACCAAGGTGGGTCCCTGGCTGCTGCCAGGCTGGTGTGCGGCTGGGCTGGGTGGCAGCAAGCATGGGGAGGCTGGTGGGGGGGATATAGGGAGCAGGCTGCACCCACACGGGGGCTCTGTCGAAACCCCTGTGCTGCCCAGCTGCAGCCAGAGGAGGTCTGGACAGGATCTGGCCGTTGCAGCGCCCGGCACAGGCTACTGCTCCCGTGGTGACAGCTTGTCTCTCCAGTCCCAGAGCCACCGGTGACCATCGTGGGCAGCACAGGTGCTGTGGAGCATCACTGCCTGGTGGCTGGGGAGGACCTGGTGCTGGCTTGTGAGGTCTCCCGGCCTGACGCCACCGTGTGCTGGCTCCGGGATGGCCAAGAGGTGCAGCTGGGTGAGCGGGTGCAGGTTGAGGCCCGCGGGGTGCTGCGGCAGCTCACCATCTGTGGGGCACAGCCCAGCGACTCGGGGTGCTACATCTGCGACGCTGCCAGCGACCGCGTGGTGATGAGCGTGGAGGTGTCGGGTGAGCCAGCAGGAGCTCAGCGCCCCAGGGACCCCCAGCACAGTGGGATCATGCCACAATCCTGGGAGAGGGGAGGGGACGCCTCTGTGACCCTGCTGATGGCAGAGGACAGGGCAACAGTGTGGCAGGGGAAGGTGGGAGCCCTGTCCCCAACCCCGCAGGAGCCATTGGTCAGAAAGGGACATGTCAGGGTCATGGCAAGGCACATCCCTCCCAGCTCCCGCAGCCAGAGGCTGGTTAAATTTAGCCTTGGCTGGCTCCCAGGCGCCGCTCCTCCTGCTTCGGCTGCCAAGGGCTGAGCGCAGCCCAGACCCTCATCAGCTGGGGATGGAGGTCTGGGCAGGGTGGGAGAGGTCCCGGCGCAGGCAGGGGACTCAGCTCCCCAGCAAGGTGCTCAGGATGCAGAGGGGAACACCAAAATTAATGGCCCCAACCAGGCAGCTGAGCAGCCTGTGCAGGGAGCAGGAGGGATGGGCTCTGCTGCTGCCCCTGCCTGGGGCCCCTTCCCTGAGGAGACCGTGAGCTGCCAGACCCCGCCAGCCTGCACGCCTGCCCCACCAGGACCCCTGGCCGGTCCCACCGTGGCTCCGAGCCAGCCCCACATCAACCCCCAGCCACTCACAGCATCCCACAGCTGGATGCACCATGACCCCAAACAGTCCTACAGCCCTCCTGCCCCATGGTGACACGCTGTGGGCATTGCCACCTCTCTGCTCGCAGCAGTCCCATCCCTGCACTGCCCCGTGCCGCAGGGCCATCCCTGAGCCCTGCCTTGTCACCCGCGCCCCCCAGCCCAGCCCGTGCGCATTGTCAACAAGGAGGAGGCGCAGAGCCCGCTGGAGGTGCTGGAGGGGGACAGCGTGACACTTGTGGCCCGGCTGTCTCCGGAAACTGCAGCAGCGCAGTGGCAGAAGGACGGACAGACGCTGCGCTCAGGCGGGCGGCTGCTGGTCTGCAGCGAGGGGCCCGCGCGCAGCCTCACCATCAAGCAAGTGGAGCTGGGTGACAGTGGCATCTTCCTCTGTGATGCCGGTGATGACGAGGTGCATTTCATGCTGCACGTGAAAGGTGAGCCTGAAGGTGTCCCCCACCCATGCCAGGGGACAGGAGTGGTCGGTCCCCTGCCTCGCACCGGGATGCTTTGTGCCCCCATCCCACGCCAGTGCTGCCGGCAGGGGCACGGCTAAGCCCAGCACTCCCCCGCCACAGAGGCGCCCGTGCTGTTCGTGAACAAGCAGGAGGAGCGGGAGAAGCTGCTGGTGCTGGAGGGCGGCAGTGCCGTGCTCTCTGCCGTCGCCTCCACGGAGCGAGCCGACGTCACCTGGCTGGGCCCGCAGCAGGCGGCAACGGCCAGCGAGCGCTGCGAGCTGCGGCAGGACGGCCGCGTGCATAGCCTCATCCTCCACAACGTGGCCAAGGAGGATGCTGGTGTCTACACATGCCTCTCCCCCCACGACCAGATGCAGTTCGACGTGAGCGTCCGAGGTGCGCAGCGGCGGTGTGGTGGGGGTGCCGGGGGTTCCCCCCCCGTGGTGGCAGCGTGTGCCGACACGGGGCATTTGGCCGTGCAGAGCTGCAGGTGAAGTTCCTGCGCGGGCTGTCGGACATGCGTGCACGGCAGGGCGAGCGGGTGGTGCTGTGGTGCGAGCTCTGCAAGGCGAGGGGCGATGTGGTGTGGCGGAAGGACGGGCGGGCGCTGGTGCCTGGCCCCCGCCAGCAGATGATGGCGGAGGGGCGCGAGCGCTCACTGGTGCTGAGCTGTGTGGAGCCCGAGGACGCCGGCGAGTACTGCTGCGAGTCCAATGACGACCGGACCCTGGCGACGCTGACGGTGCAGGGTGAGCTGTGCCTGAGGCTTGACCACCACCCCGGGGACCCCTGTGCCATGGGGGTGGCGGGGAAGCTGTGCAAGGCAATGGCGGGGGGGTGGAGGGACGCTCAGCAGCACTGCAGGGTGGGGCCCCCGGCACCGTGCCCTGACGCCCTGGCTGTAGTCCCCAGGGTGGTGGAGATCATCACAGAGCTGCAGAGCCTGACAGTGCTGGAGGGGGAGGATGCCACCTTCAAGTGCCTGGTGTCCCCCGAGGATGTGGCTGTGACCTGGCAGCTGAATGGCCAGCCCGTGGTCCCCAGCGAGCGGCTGCTTGTGACGAGGAGCGGGCTGTGCCACAGCCTCACCCTTCGGCAGTGCGAGCCGGGCGATGCGGCCACTGTGACGGCCAATGCCGAGGGGCTGGTGAGCACGGCCCGGCTGAGCGTGCAAGGTGAGGGGGAAGAAGCCGGCTGGGGCACAGACAGCCCTGGGGCCAGACGCTGACCCTGCGCACCGGCTGTGCAGAGGCGCAGGTGCTGTTCGTGCAGAAGCTGCGGGACGTGGTGGCAGAGGAGCAGGAGGACGCGTGCTTGGAGGTGGAGGTGAGCCATGAGGCCGCGGAGGTGCAGTGGCTGAAGCAAGGCATCCTCCTCCAGCCGGGCAGCAAGTACCAGATGCAGGAGTCGGGGCGCCGGCGCACCCTCACCATCCGCTGCCTCAGCCCTGCCGACCGCGGCACCTACCGCTGCGAGAGCCTGCACGACCGCACGCAGGCCAGGCTCTGTGTGGAGCGTGAGTACTGTGCCGGGGATGGGGACAGGGACAGGGTTGGAGATGGGCATAGGGATGGGGAGAGCACCAGCCTGCTGCGAAGATGCTGCAGGCTGGAGGAGCAAGCTTTCGGCAGAGCTGGTACTTGGCTGGAAGGGGTGGTCAAGCAGGGAGGCGAGCGTGGGGGTCAGGGATGGGCAGGGGTGGGTACCTGGTAAAAAGGGCGGGATTTAGGGGATCAGTCCAGCAAGCACAGACTGGGGACCTGGGGTCTCTGGGGCGGAGCAGGCACCTGCTCATGGACACGGGTCCCTTGCAGCCCAGAAGGTGTCAATTCGGACACCACTGACAGACGTGGAGACCTTTGAGAAGGAGACGGCCACCTTCCACCTGGAGCTGTCTCACCCTGGCGTGCCTGGGGTCTGGACGCGGGATGGCATCCGGGTGAAGCCCAGCAGCACATGCCGGATCAGCACCACAGGCTGCGGGCACAGCCTGACACTGGAGGGGCTGGTGCTGGAGGACTCAGGCACCGTCACCTTCACCGCTGACACGCTGCGTTGCAGTGCCCGCCTGCTTGTGCGGGGTATGGTCACCGGGCGGGCTCGGCAGGGTGCATGGCACCAGCGCTGCCCGTCCTACAGTCGTTCGGTCCCAGGGGAGATGCCGGGGCTGAGCTGGGCCACTCTGGGCCCATGCTGGCAGGTGTCCCCCTGTCCCCTGGGAGGAGAAGTGAGCTCAGCAGTGGGGATCCCCCAGCCAGGGTCTGGGTCCAGAGCTAGCTGGGACACCAGTGATGAGTGCTTGCCCATGGTAGTGCCCTGGGACGTGCCATTCTCACCCCATGCTGAGATGCCCCAGGCACAGCTCCCCATCCCTGCAGCCCCAAGCCCATATCTTTCCGCTACCAAAACTTTCTGCCCTGTGTCCTCTCCCCTCAGAGCCTCCAGTCACAATGGTGAGGGTCCCACGGGACCTGGGGGTCCCGGAGACAGGGGTCGCCAGCTTTGAGTGCGAGCTGTCTCGCCCCAGTGCAGAGGTGAAGTGGTTCAAGGTGAGAGTTTGCCCCGGTCCCCTCCAGCAGCGCCCAGCTACATCTTCCTCCCTGCTTTTCCCCCTGGCCACTGCCCTCCCCGCTGGGACTGCTGGCAGGGGAGGGAGAGGCAAAACAGCGGAGTGCTTGCACCCCTGAGCGTGTGTTCCCTGGCAGGACGGGCAGGAGCTGCGGCCGGGGCCCAGCTGCCGCATCTACTCGGCGGGTCGGCGCCGCGTCCTGCAGCTGAGCCGCTGTGAGCTGGCCGATGCCGGCACCTACACCTGCGACGCGGGTGACTGCCAGGCCTCTGCCACGCTGCACGTTCAGGGTACGGCTGCCCTTCTCCCGGGGGCATGTGCATCCCCAAAACCTGCGCCGCCCGCTCTCCCTCACCCTTGGCTGCCCTGGCACCCTCCCCTCGCCTGCAGAGCGCCAGGTTTGCATCGTGCAGGACCTGCAGGACGCCCAGGTGCGGGAAGGTGACAACGCCGTCTTCACCTGCGAGCTGTCGCACGGGGATGTGAAGGGCGAGTGGTTCCGGGACGGGGAGAAAATCAAGGTCTCCAGCACAGTGAAGATACGGCAAGAAGGTGGGGGTGCAGGCAGCCCCACACTCAGTTTGGGGCTGGGAGGGGCCGAATTCAAGCAAGGGGAGTTTGTGTGGACGAAGGGGGAATCCATGCCTCCTGCCTGCTGTGGGTGCCCATCACTGTCCCCTTCAGCTGGCCTCTCCCTCCCCAGGGACCCGGCATTTCCTGCTGCTCTGTGGCGTGCGCCCTGAGGATGTGGGACTCATCCGCTTCGAGGCCGGGATGGTCGTCTCGGAGGCCAGCCTGCGGGTGGAAGGTACTGGCACGGGGTGTGAGGGCTGGCTGGGCTCCAGCATCGGGGCTAGGGTGCACCAGGGTCGGCTTGTGGGGAGCCTGCTCGTCCCACAACGCTGACCGCTCCCCGCCAGCGCTGCCCATCCGGATTGTGAAGCCCCTGAGGGATAAGACGGTGCTGGCACGGCACAAGGCGACGCTGGAGTGTACCGTGTCCCACGCCCGGGGCCGGGTGCGCTGGCTTCGCGGGGACACGGAGATCTTTGCTGGTGACAAGTACGAGATCTGCAACCTGGACTGCTACCGCACGCTCATCATCCACCACGTGGGCCCCGAGGATGAGGACTCGTACACCTGTGACGCCTTCGACGACCGCTCCACCGCCCGGCTCCTCGTGGAGGGTGAGGAGGCACCCGGGGGGACACGACTGGGGGCTGCTGGTGCCGCTGTGCCTCCCAGCTTCGGGACGCGGAGGGCCCGGTCGTCCCCACACCCCACGGCTTGCAAGGGTCTTAGCGCTGGGGTGGGGGGAGCAGGCTGGATATGGGACAAGGGGTCTGGGCCCCCCTTGGCTGGGACACACCGTTTGGGTGCCCCACCAGCTCCAGGGATGCTGCAGCTCTCCCCGACTCCTATTGTCCCTGCAGGGAGCTAGGAGCCAGGATGAGGCACTCAGAGGCTGCACACAGACAGACAGACACCGCTGCTGGGAGATGGGGTCATGCCCCCCCTGCGATGTGCGGACACACGGACACCATCCCCAGCCTGCTCCGGCCTCAGGGCTCTGCATTAAACAGCGTTTTTTTCCCAACATGGCTTCTTCTACCCCAGTGAGCCAGGGTCCCATTAGAAGAAGGAGTGGTGGCACCGCTCTGCATCCCACCCGGCATCCCCGGGGAGCCCGGCCCTCGGGGCCCCCCTTGCCCCTGGCCCCGCACGCCGGGCTCCGAAAGGCTCTTTACTGTGTGGCCGTGGCCTCAGCAGCGTTTGGCACATTTACAAAAGAGACTGAAAAGGGGGACGGCGGCGCAGCGCTGCAGGGACAGGGTCGCCTGGCAGAAACATGCAGTTCCCAGGGCAGCGGGGGTTGGCCCGGCTGGGCTGGGGGGGGTCCCAAAGCAGGGGGCACCCCCATCCAGTTTCACCGCCACGCTGCCTGCCTGGCCGTGGGGAAGTCCTGGCTCACTCCGTAATAAATTAATACAAATCACAGCAAGAGAAATATATACAAGGCGGGAGCCTCTGCCTGCAGCAGTGCTCTGGGCAGGGGCTCCTGCCCTGTCCTGCCCTGGCTGGAGGCTGAGCCCAACCCCCAGGGCCCCCCCCAGCCACTATAAAATCCAGTCGCCAGCAAAACAGCGACGGCCTCTGACGCCACGGGGGTCCCCACGTCCCTGAGGCAGCCCAGCCTCTGCCCAAAGGCTGGATCCAATGTCCTGTCTCCTGTCAAAGACATTTTTGGGGGGGTGCACACAGCATCACCCCCGGGGCAGCATCCTCACGGAAACCACCTGGTCCTGGCAGCCTCTGCCCTAGGACCACCCCGGCCCAGCTTGGGAAAAGTGGGGGAGGCAAGCTGCTCTGGGGAGCAGGGAGGGTGTCTAGGGCAGGGGGACCTTCTGAGGAGACAGGTTTTTGGGAAGCACTGCCTGGGAGCTGCTCTCGGGTCCAGAGTGGGACAGGGCACACATGCTTGGGGGAGTCCCTGGGGAGGCAAGGGCTGGGGGACCTGCTCTTTGAGGAAGGGATGTGGGGCACAGGCACTTGGGGAGTTGCTGGGGGAGGGGGCAATGGGGTCGGGGCAGGTGCAGGGAGCTGCTCTCGGGGAAGGGAGGGATCAAACATGGGGAGGGAGATGTTGGGATGCAGGATTAGTGTGCCCGAGCCATGGGGAAACACGCAGCAGTGGGGGCTCAGGGACCTCCCGCCCCAGCAGAGCCGCTTGAACCACACGTCCATGGGTGCTGGTGTCCCCGGGCTGAGTCCCTGCCAGAGGGTTCCCCCAGCGCCTCCGGGCCCCACAGGCAGCCGGGGCTTGCCCAGCCATGTCCTACGTGTCCCCCGGAAGGGTCTCCATCCGCAGCCCCAAGGCACGCGTGGCTGCCCGGGGCTGAGGGCACAGCCCCGCCTGTCCCGGGGCTCTGTCAGAGCAGGCTGGGGTGCTGGTGTTGCTTGAGGTCACTGGGTTGGCTTATACCCGCACGGCGGGGCCGGAGCCCGTGGTGAGGGGCACGGTGGAGCTGCAGTCATAGTCCAGGTCCACCACAGCGTGGGAGCTGGCGATGAGGCTGTTGAGGGACGGCCCTGTCTGCCGCTCTCGGAAACTCTGGATGTAGCTCTGCTCAAGAGAGGGGGGAGAGGAAGTGAGGGGGGCTTTGCTCCTGGCCCATTCCACCCCACCCTAAGCTCTGCAGCAGACCCCCAGAACCTGCCCTGTGCAATCCCACCCACCCCAGCTCTCGGCCCCTCCGGGGGCTGGCCACAGCAGAGCGCACAGCCCCATACCTTCCCTGGGCGCAAGCTTTGCGCCTTGCCCGCCACCTGTTTCTACTGCAGCTGCAGCGCTTTTGGCCACCAGTTTACATTTGCTTGCAAAGGCTGAAGTGCTCCGTGGTGGGCACGTCCCAGCTCAGCCCCTCCTGAGCTGCCCGGTCCCTGGGTTGCCCCAGTCTTGTCCCTTGAAAAACTCAGATGCCAGCTGGTGCCTGGGCACCTCTCTCCTCTCTGCGCCCCAGGCCACCCCGATGGAGCAGGTAGGGCCGCGGAGGCTGGGGCAGATCTCTACCCTGGGCGCGGGACTCACGGGGGAGAGCACGTCCCCATCGAAGCGGCGCACAGGGTTGGGCTTGCGGCGGTAGGCAGGCTCAGGCGGGTGGGCTTTGTGCTGGTGGGGCGGTGGGTGGTGGGGTCTCCGCTTCTTCTTCTTCTCCTTTCGGTCCTCCCGCTGTTTGATGCGCATCAGCTGCACGCGGCGCTGCTGCCGGCTGATGATCACTGCGGGGAACAGGGGCCTGTGAGCACCAGGGAGCACCCCAAAATCCTCCCTGCACCCAAACCAGCCCCAGCTTTGTACAGCCAGGCCTCCCCTTGCCATGCTGTGTCCCTGCGGAGTCCAGAACCCCTTATCTGTGCCTGGAAACTAGGCACTGGGAACCCCAACCCCAGCCCCCCAGCTCCTGCACCCAACCCATGCCACGTCCATCTCCTCCAGCCCCCACGCACCTTCGGTATGGGAGTAGCCTTCGGCCGTGACCTTCCACTGTACTAGGACACCCAGCGTGGTGAGAAGCGGCCAGACACCTAGGATGACCCAGCTGTACCAGCACACGGGGCGAGGGGGGGCCACCTTGATGCGCTCGTAAATGTACTGCACCAGGAGGAAGAGCTCGATGAAGTAGTCAACGGTGACGGTCATGATGGCGCTGCCGAAGACGGCGGTGGAGAGGGTGGTGAAGAAGCGCTGCCACTGCAGGGTGAGGACAGCGAAGAGCATCCCCACACCCAGGAGCAGCGCGATGGGGATCCACACTGTCGGCGGGTGGTAGAACTGCTCCATCACCACCAGCGTGGCCACCGCCAGCAGCAGCCCCAGAAGCAGCCCCACCATGAAGAGGCCGACGCTGCGCACCAGCATGGTGACCAGCCCGCACAGGACGCCGATGCCCAGCCCGATGCCCACCGACGCCTCCACGCTCAGCTGTGTGTCCAGCACCCGCTCCTTGTAGCACAGCATGAAGATGATGATGGAACCGAACATCAGCCCCGTCAGGAACATGACGGCCTTGAAGCAGCGGTAGCCTGTGGAGAGACCACCGCAGTTAGGGAGTGGACGGCTAGCACTCCCCCACCCTTCTCCTCACTTGCCCCACCAGCCACCGGGCTGGCCTGACTCACCGAAGAAGCAGTAGATGATGCCGAAGAGGCAGCACATGGCACACACCACCGAGGGCACCACCTGGTAGCGACGCTCGATTTCTTGCTGGCAGCTGTGCCCCCAGTCCTGGCCTGGCTCGTGCGGCAGCAGCTTGAACCGCAACGTCTGCACAGTTGCAGTCATGGCTCTGGGGACTCCCGGGAGAGGCATCAAAATCTCTGCTCCTGCCCCATGGCTCGCCGGCAAAGCTGTGCCCCGGCACCCGCCCCAGCTGGTGAGAGAGAGAGAAGGGATGCCACCACGTGCCCGACGGCGATGCTCACCACTTGGCACCGAGCCGCCAAAAAACCCGCTCCGGCCCGTCTCTACCTAGGTGGGAAGGAAGGGAATGGGGGAACAGCCTCATCACGCGCACCGTGGGGACACAGACCCTCACCCAGAGGGTGGCTGCAGGGATGCACTGTCCCCGGGGAGCCCGTCCGCGCCCCTGGGCAGCCTCGCTGCCCGGACACGGCGCTTTATAATTTGTCTGCGGCTTCAGTCTCTTGCCCCTGGCTCTCCGTCGCCCTTTCTCTGCTCGATTAAAAGGAGACTTCCACTACCTGGTATTTTCTGCCTGTGAAGTAATTATGCTTGGTAATTAAGTCACCCCTCAGTCTTCTATTTTTATAGGCTAAACAGATTGAGCTCTTAAAGCTTGTACTCCAAGGCATTTCTCCAATCCTCTAATCATATTCCTGGCTATTTTTCATCCCTGCTCCAGCCCCTGGTGTCCTTGTAAAAACAAAGCAGGCCCCCGTGCTGGATCCAGCCCGCCCACGCCGACCCGCGGGGCCGGAGGGGGACCGGCCCTGGCTGCCGCTGCCCCTTACCCGAGGGCTCACCCGTGGCCGTGCCGGGCCCCCGCAGTGCCTACGCAGACGGAGGGCTCATAATCCCCCACAAAGACTGATCCAGCTCCAGCTTAAACCTAATTACAGTGGCTGCCTGCCCACTCCCACCTGGAGCCGGTTCCAGCACCCCTTTGCTCCCCTGGCGCCTTTCCGGGCCCGGCTGGTTTGGGATGGGCTTATTGTCACCGGCTGTCCCCACGCCAGCGCCGGGCCTTCCAAGCGCCCACGTTAAAGCAGGCGGCTCAGGACGGCTCGCAAAACCAGAGCGCCGGGAAGGGGCAGGGAAGAGGCCAAGGGCTGCGCTCCCGCCTCCCTATTGCCCAGCACCTCGCCGCTGCCCGGGCCGGGCTCCACCGGCACCTCGTGCCCCGCCGCCGGCCTCCTGCCCTCCCTCCGGCTGGGGAAGGAAGCACCAGCCCGGGCAAATCCCACCCACCCC
>VZTL01030715.1:87300-98685 GCA_013400535.1 Scopus umbretta
GTTGCTTCCTGCTGCTGCGTGGGGCCGGGAGAATTGAACCTGGAAGTCATTGTGAGTGGGGCAGCTGGGGGCTGCGGCAGGGAGGGGGACACAGCCTGCTTCAGGCACCCCAGCAGGGCCTGGCTTCCCCGGGGAGGGCAGCACGGGCTCTCCTGCCCGCTGGAGAGCAGCGTGTCTGGCAGGGGTGGCAGGAAGGTGCTTCCTAGCTCAGCTGTCCTGGCTGGCAGCATGGTGGGGTGCCTGCTGGGTCGTGTCCCCGGCATGTACAGCCCCGTTTCCCTCTTTTAGCTGTGCACAGCCTTTTGTGACCCTCTGCTTTAACTAGGCTGGCCGACTGACGGGAAGGGGGAGTCCCCTGTGGTCCCAGGTTGGGGGGGAAACTCAGCAGAGCACTTTGCTGTGCCTCTGGCCCAGGCATAGCGACAGCCGGTGCTGCTGGGGTGATGTCTTGTGTGTGTGGTTGAAGCCTGGGAGCGGTTCCTGCAGAGGAACTGAGGTCAGCCCCCGTGGGGGGGACGGGGAAGGTGCAGGCCAAGGTGGGGTGCAGTGTCCAGGGCCAGATGTTCTCTCCCTCCTGCAGGACCCGGTACATCAGCACGGAGCTGGGGATTCGGCAGCGGCTCTTCGTGGGTGTACTGACCTCTAAGAGCACACTGAACACACTGGGGGTGGCTGTCAACCGCACACTGGCCCACCGCCTGGAGCGCCTGGTGTACTTCACGGGCACACGGGGTCGCAAGGTGCCCCACGGCATGACGGTGGTGACGCACAGTGATGAGCGGCCCATCTGGAACATGTACCAGACCATCAGGTACCTTCTGGACCACTATGTGAATGACTTCGACTGGTTCTTCCTGGTGCAGGATGATACCTACACAGAGGCGCACCGCATCAGCCGCCTGGTCGCCCACCTCAGCATCGACACCCACCTCTATCTGGGTCGCCCTGAGGAGTTCATTGGTGGGGACACCGAGGGACGATACTGCTACGGGGGTTTTGGCTACCTGCTGTCCCGCAGCCTCCTTCTGCTCCTGCAGCAGCACCTGGAGAGCTGCCGCAATGACATCCTCAGCGCCCGGCCCGACGAGTGGCTGGGCCGCTGCATCATTGACTACACAGCAGTCAACTGTGCCGAGGAGCACGAGGTGGGTCCTGTGGCAGAGATGGCCTCCAGGAGCCTGATCCTGGCCCAGTGTGTTTCCCTGCCTCCTCAGGGGCTTCTAGGGCCTGGGGGACCAGCCCTTGCACCCTGTCATCCTTTGAGCTTGCTGTGTTGGCAGCTGGTGGGGTGGGAGCGCAGGTCCAGGGCCGGCTATGACCTGTCTCTCCTGGCTGGTGCAGGGCCTGCGTTACCACTACTTCGAGCTGGGGAAGAACACAGACCCTGAGCGGGAGACCGACCTCCGTTTCCAGAGCGCCTTCACTGTCCATCCTGTGCTGGATCCCCTCCAGATGTACCGGCTGCACAAGTACTTTGCACAGGTGGAGCTGGAGAGGACGTACCAGGAGATCCAGCAGCTCCAGGTGAGACCTGGCTTGGCTGGGAGGGTCTGGGCTCCTCCTGTAATCCCTGTGGGCTTTCTGGTAGCTCTGTGTCACCTCTCCACTCTGATATGAGGGTTTCTCACCTGAACCTGCTGTGGGATGGGATCGGCTGAGCCTGTGTGTTTGCAGGGGCAGTGGTGCTGGTTGGAGAGCAGCTTTGGACCTAGGTGGGTCCTGGAGCTGTGGTGGTGGTTCAGGGTGATGGAGCCAACAGGGCTCTGAAGTCTGCCAGCAAAGGCCAGGCAGGGTGAGAGAGGGTGTGGATCCTGCTAATGGAGGTGGCGTGCCATATTTGGGGTGCTGTTCAGGGGAGGCCTGAACAGCTGGGCAGGAGTCAGGCTGAAGGCAGAGTTGTTCTGGCAGTGCTCTTTGGGCCAGGAGTGACCGATCTCTGAAGATCGGGAGTCAGCTTGTCTGGGCTGGAGCTGGAAGGCATACATGCACCTGCCTTGCCTCTCACTCCTCCATCTCTCCTCTTGCAGCTGGAGATCCAGAACACAAGCAGCCTGTCCGCCGACGGGGACCATGGCGCCGCGTGGCCTGTTGGCATCCCACCCCCCTTCCAGCCCAAAACCCGCTTTGAGGTGCTGCGCTGGGACTACTTCACCGAGGAGCAGGTCTACGCCTGCGTGGATGGCTCCCCCAAGTGTGAGCTGCGTGGCGCGGACCTGGCGGATGTGGCCGACGTGGTGGCCACAGCTATGGAGGAGCTGAACCGCAAGTACCAGCCGGTGCTCCACGTCCGCAAGCAGCAGTTGGTGAATGGGTACCGGCGCTTTGACCCTACGCGTGGCATGGAGTATACGCTGGACCTGCAGGTGGAGGTGGTCACCCAGAAGGGGCACAGCCGCTCTGTCACCAAGCGCGTGCACCTGGTGCGGCCCCTCAGCGAGGTGGAGATCATCCCTATGCCCTACGTGACGGAGGCCAGCCACATCAACGTCATCTTGCCACTGACAGCCCATGACCGGGACCACGCTGCCCGCTTTTTGGAGGCTTACGCAGCGGCTGCCTTTGAGAGCAGTGAGAACGCGGTGCTCACCTTCCTTTTCATCTATGACCCCTTTGAGGCCCAGCAGGTCACCCAGAATGACATCTTCGCCCCCGTGAAGGCTCAGATCACCGAGTACGAGCGCAAGTATGCAGAGGTGAAGATCCCGTGGATCAGCGTTAAGACTGATGCACCCTCCCAAATCAAGGTCATGGATATCATCTCCAAAAAGCATCCCGTGGATACGCTTTTCTTCGTGGCTGGCGTGGGGACGGAAGTCACCGTCGACTTCCTGAACCGCTGCCGGATGAACACCATCAATAACTGGCAGGTCTTCTTCCCCATCCACTTCCAGGGCTACAACCCTGCTATCGCTTACCACAACCAGGTGCCGCCCACCACGCTGGACCTGCTGCGGGATGCGGGGCGCTTCGACCGCGATGTTTTCCACGAAGCCTGCTTCTACAATGCCGACTACATGGCGGCACGCACCCGCATGGCAGGTGACGTGCAGGAGAACGAGGACATCCTGGAGACCCTAGACATCTACGACATGTTCATCAAGTACTCCAACCTCCACGTCTTCCGGGCCGTGGAGCCTGCTCTGCTGCAGCGCTACCGGTACCAGGCCTGCAACCCCCGGCTCAGCGAGGAGATCTACCACCGCTGCATGCAGAGCAGCCTGGAGGGTGTAGGCTCTCGCTCCCAGCTGGCCATGATACTTTTTGAGCAGGAGCAGGGGAACAGCACCTGAACCCTGGGGTGCGGAGGGGCTGGACCTGCCCTGCCGTGCCTGCCTGCCCACCCCACCTCTTCTGCTGCCCAAATCTGTCTTCCTCCTCCTGGCGCCTGAAGGGAACGCTGGTGCTCGAGCTCGTGACTTGCCCTGCTGGGGCTGCCCAGGCCGGGGTCTGCCAGCCCAGGGTACCCGGGTCCTTCTGGAGTGGCCGCGGCTGTGCAGACCCCAGGGCAAGGTGAGGTTGGAGTCGCCAAGCTGCAAACAGGAACGCCCAGCTCCTCACCCCAGAGCTGCTGGCCGCCAGCCCCATCCCTCTGTCCTGGCCCTACTGCCCAGCGGGGATGGGCTGCCCTGTACCTTGCTGTCCCCCTTCAACCAGGGACACGTGGCCCAAGGCCCCCCCGCTGCAGGGCCGTGGCTGCCACAGGGCTGGGGGCAATTCCGTGCAGTTCCCCCATCACCCCAGGACAGGGCTGTGTCCCTTGCTCCTTTGGTGCATCAGCTCGGTTGTGCAGGGACAGCAGGATGGGGCACGTCTCACCCCAAAAAAGAGCAATAAGGAGGTTGGTTCTGGGGTTTTGCCACTTGGCAACGAGCTGGAGCACTCCCGGCGGGTGGAGGGTTCTGCCCCCTGGGGCTGGTGGGCACAGGGGGTGCCGGAGGGGATCCTGCTGTATTCACATACCGTGAGCTGCTCCCCATGGGAACCGTGACCCAGGCCGCTTTGGCCTTCGCAGTATTGATAGGACGTCGGAGGTCGCAGCCCTCGGACGAGAGCCTCCTGATAGAGGTGGGAGCCCTCCCTGCCCCAGGGCCGCCCTCAGGGGTGGAGGACACGGTGCCCGGCTTGGTGGGCACAGCAGAGGGTTTGGCTGCGCATCTCCTAAGGAGAAAGCGACTGAGGAGCCGCTCTCTGCTCCTGGTTTGTATTTAATAGTTGGGGGGGGGGGGTACGTTTACACTAATAAAACGGAGAGATGAATTGGTGGGTCTGGCTGATTCTTTCCCCGGGGCATCTCTGGGCGTCCCACTGGGGTTCTGTGTGGCAGCAGGTGCTGGCTGCTTGTACAAAGCCTGGCTGCAGCTGGCTGGACTGCTTCCTCACAGGGATGCTGCTTCCCAAGCTGCCTGCAACACCCTCTGTCTGAGCTGGGAGACGACCGCCTCTCTTTGGTGAGGCCAGGGAGGAGAGTCCATCAGCTTAAGGACAGGCCAAGCAATCCCTTGGAAATACCAGCTTGAACCCCTAGGGGCTCACAGCAGGAGTCCTGCACCACCTCTGATGCCCACCATCCCTGGGGCCATCCTGCTGTCACCGCTTGCTACCAGTACTGGTGATGCAGCAGGATGCTGAGCCCCTGGCCACAGGAAGCGCCAGTGCCCACGTGCAGCGTGCTGAGCTCTGGAGAATGCCCTGTCTTTCCTGGTGCTGTAAATTAATGATCCTGCTGACTGGGTTTCCAGCCCTCAGCCCTAGCTGCGGGTGGAGAAGCACTACGGTGAGGGGCTGGTGCAGCTGTGTGTCCTCCCACGTATGCTGTCCCCATAACAGTCTTCATGGGCTGTACGTGAGTAATAGGGGACCCCTGGCCCATATTGGAGCAGCGGTCACCCGAGCAGTGTGAGCTCTGCCCTCCAGCATCTGGGATCAGCTCCAAAGGAAGATCCTGGGCCAGAAACCACATCTGAGCACTGTGTTGAATCATTACTCTACGGGTTGGTTTTTACGCTTTTTCAGGCTGATTTGCACTTCAGGGTTTCTCAGCTTCTTGTGGTTTCCAGTTCCCCACTGCCATGGTGCTGGGTTGAACAGAGCACCATGGTCCTGCTCTGGACTGTCTCACCACCTACAGCTCCAATTTCCAGTATGAGAAGTGGAGACTGTGTCCCCTGCCCGTGCTGCCCACTCCAGGCATGATTTTCATGGCTCTACACGCTCTTCCCTCCAGTCCTTTGGTCATCACATTTTACTTGTTCACGAGACACCCATATCAAAAAGACATCCCCAAGAAAATTAGCTGAACCTACTTGCTGTTAGTTAACCAGGCTGTTAGTGCTCGGTGAAACTTGTGGAAAGCCCCATGGCTGTGTGGCATGCCTTTCCCAAAGATGCCTCGTTCATATATTCCTACTCCAGGCTTCATGCCCACGGTGTAGGAGCATGTATGTTTAAATACAATTTTATTATATTTCAGACAATAACCGTTAGCTTGCTCTGAATATTTCTATCTTTGATCTTCCCCAGGCGCATCCTTAATTCCCTTTAAATGCGAATCTGGGACAGAGGGAGCGAGGCGGATGCAGGTGCGTTAGGGATATATATCTCCTCTGAAAAGCAGACCTAGGAGTTGGATGTGATTAGGTGTTAGAAGAGTATCCAAATGGTAATAAAGCAAACTGGCTTCAAATCAGGTTGGCTGCAAAAAGAAACGCTGAACTGTCATTTAATTGTCACAAGATGGTCTAGATAGAGTTGCTCTTGTCTCCTCTTTGCTGTTTGCCCAGATGGAGTTGGAGCTATTTGCATACCTTATGCCCTGCACTATCAACACCAAGGGAGCCCCCCCTGCACTAAATGACAGTCCCTGGGGCACTCCAAGCACACTTATTGCTCCCTTTTAAAAGGGAGCTAGAAATGTCTGAAGTGTTTTGGTGTTTGCCGAGTTATCTGCAGCACTGCGACGTGCTGAAAACCCCCTCTTGCCTGCGCAGGGCTGGCAGGTGCAGGCAGGGTGCTGGACCGGAGCGGTGACACCCTTGAAAGAGGCAGGGAGGAGCGGCCCTGGGTGCTGACGTGGGCAGCTGAGCAGACAGGGACTTTCTGCAGTCCCTGTTCAGGTTTGACCAGTACTTCCATACAACATGCCAATTTTTTGCACAGACACGGTTTCAGAGGCAGAGCGGTGAAAGGGCAATTTTCCCAATGGGGCAGGAGAAAACACGTGTCTGCTGCCTGTAGACTTCTGCGTCCCTCGAGAAAATTGTCTAAAAGCGTTACTGACTCACCATGGCCTTCAAGAGGAGCAGTGCAAGTTGCTCTTGGGGAGGTTTTTGGAAGAGGGTGTGAAGAGCCAGCTCAGAGCAAAGCACTCTGAAGCACAGGAGGGGCCAGCTGGGCACCCTGGGACTGGGCAGGCACCTGCCTCCCCCTTTCTTCCTGCGCCATGGCAAGGAGAGGGGCTTAAACCAGGGAAAACCCAAGCTGCTGCTCTGCTGTTCTGCCCCCTCCAGGTTTGTTCCCCCAGTGTGGTCATACAGGCACCTCTCCGCAAAAGTAGCAGTGATCCTGCAAGTGGGGAAGGCAAAGCCTGCTTCTCCAGCCCTGCTTGGGTCACTTCTGGCTGCGCTAAACCCTGCGGCAGAGTTACTTCGGCCCCGTCGAAGTTAATCAGCTCGATAGCTGACCTTTGGGAGGATGTAGGAAGTGAGGCCGTGCCAAGAGACAGCTGGAGGGCAAGGGGAAGCGCAGTGCCCTTTTGTCCCTGTGCTTTCGCTGGGAAGGGGCCAGCGGTGCTTTGCTGCCTGTCCCACAGAGCAGCGATGCCAGCTGCAGAGCGGGACCCAAACCCGGCAAACACTTCCTCCCGGCCGCAAGCGAAGGCCGGAGAAGCTGCCACTGCTTAAAGAGGAGCAGGCAGGGAGATGCTGGGCTTTGCTTGCACCCGATGCCCTGGGTCACAGCCCAATGTGCTGCCGAGACCCTCCGGAGGGTGCGGGGGGTTTTGGCCAGGGGCTTCTCTGGCCAAGCTCGGGGAAATCGGAGCCTTTCGATGAAGAGGGAAACAGCCATTAGCTGTAAGTGCAGGCAGGGCTGTTGCTGGCGTGTGCCTGCCCGCAGGTGTTTCCCTGCACCGGGGTGTCAGCACACCCAGCTATGACTGGGGACGTCCCCTCCGAGGACACACAGCCCCAGCGCAGGCAGACGGCAGGACCCCAAAGCTCTGGGGCTTGGGGTGGAGGCAGGCAGCTCAGTTGGATTTTGATTTTAATTGCCTCCTTGTTTTTTCCAGATTGCTTGCTCACTGTCAGGGTCCGAGCACTGGAAAGCAAGGTTTGTGTGTCCCCCTGCTTGGCCCCACTGACGGGCACCACCAGTTCGTTTTCCCAGCAAGGGGGTTGTGGGGAAACAGCCAGGAGGAAAGCAGCGAGCTTGGCATGCTCAGGTCATCAGGAGATGCTGAGGGTCACTACTTTCACCAGGTGTTGCCTGTTACCACCAGCACCTCCAGGCAGGAGGCGATGGGGAGGAGGTGACAGCAGCAAGGCCATGTGTCCCGTTGCACTCCAGGGATCACTTCCAGCCCCTCCACTCCCAAGCTGGATGGTTTGTTTTCTCTGAAATGCAGCTTTTCCCGGGGAACAGCAGTAACTGTGGTGTGTGGCGGTGGAGGCACAGTGTGAAGTGTCTGAGGAGATGCTTGTCCCGTGGGCAGAAGGGATCCTTGCTGGCTGCTCCATGCTGGTGCCCAATCCCCGGGGTCAACATTGCATCCTGCGGGAGCCGAGTCTGCCAGGGCTGTCACCTCCACAGTGACATGAGCCGCCACCAGCGCAGCCGGTCCTGCTGCAGTCGGGTGCCTGGCGTTTGTCCAGAGGGCTGCACTCGTTAAAATTAAGGGCCTGTTTCACTATAGTGGATCCCCTTCTAATTATGCCCCAGCTATTCCATGTGGCTCATTACAGGCAATTCAAGCAGCGCTGGGCTGGGCTGACATTACTTTGCAGCCCTGTGAGCCCCAGGTGGCAGTGGACCCGTCTCTGAGGAGGACTGGACCCCCCCGTGGCCCTTGGACGGGCAGAGCGTGGGAGAGGGCACCTGGGGGCCACAGTGCTGGGGTTTGGGGCTGGCCCTGGGGTACTAAATCTGGGTCATCTTGCTGGTCCTCCTCAGCCCAGCACCATCTGCACTGGGACATCAGGCACAGCGCGGGAAGGGGGGATGCGGGGGTCACCTCACCTGCTCGTCCTGTTTGGAGGCGGTGGGAAACCCTACAGGAGAAGTCACTTCCAGATGCCACCAGGAAGTTGCCAAATTAAAGAACAGAGAGAGGCACTTGACAGCAGCAGATAAAAATAACTTTACATCAAATCTTCGCTAGGTCACCCACTACAGGGCTCCTGGGACCTGTTCTGAGGCCGCTTTGCCAGCAGCCTCAGGGAGCTGGGACAGGCCATCCACGAGGCTCAGCCTTTCCTTTGGCTATGCTTCACTTCTGCTCCTCCAAAATCACTTTTATTTGCTCATAGGCGTCGGCTCTGGCTTTGCAGGGTCTCCTCCAGAAAGCCGCTTGCCGGAGCTGGGAGATGTGGTGCCAGAGCAGCATCTTGGTGAGCATGGCATAGCACTGCACCCAGTACTCGCCCCCCTACCCTCCCCGGCCAGCATCACCACGTCCTTCAGGTTTTTTATCAGGACCTGGTACTCCCTCAGTGTGTCCTCCCGCACCTTCAGCGCTGGGCTCACCATGCAGTCCTGCTCTCCCCCTCGCTCAGCTCTTCTGACACATTCACTGCAGGGCAGGAGGCAGCAGAACTCCTGGTCACTGTCTTGGTGTGGATGAGGGTGGTTTTGTGGTGGGGCATTCTGGAGGTGCAGATGGGTCAGGACCCGGTGGCAGCCTCATCCCTAAGGACCCCAAAGGGACCTGATCCTCTTACCAGGTAATGAAAAGATGTGGCGGATGTAGCTATTTCCCCACTTTTTGCTTTAGGACCCAACCCTAGTGCTCCCCTTGCAGGGCATGGTGTGAGCTGTGGGCTGGGGTCCTGTGTCCCAGCTGCACCTGGTTAACCTGGGTATCTTCAGCCCTCGCTGGTTTGGGGGGAAACCTGCGATGCCTGCTGCTGGCAGCCTCCACCACGAGGCCAGCCCCTGCCTCCTCCTTTGTCCCCTCTCTCTGTGCTGCAGGGTGGCTGGGACGGATGGAGCCAGGGTCCAGAAGAGGCAGGAGCTGGAGGAGCACCTCTGCTGGGGAAAGCACCAGGGCCTTGCCCCAGCAGGGTGCCCTTTTGCCCCCACCCATCCTCCACCTCCCTCATTTCAGTTTCACCCCACACCCCTTGCCCACAGCACCCACAGGGGTCCTGCTGGAGGTCCCGCTGTGGGACAGCTGATGGTGCCCCTGGCATCTCACCTGCACCATAACCCCCACTGGGTGCCAGAGGAGCTGGCAGCTGCTGGCACCGTGCTGGTGATCCCATGTAGGGCAGTGCCAGCGTAAGCACTGGCCTTTAACTGATAGAGGCTGTGCCTGGTGCTGGTAACAGGTGTGGGAGCAGAGGGGCTGGGGGTACCCCGGGGGGGGCACCCCACAGGCAAGTGGGTCCTGCATGGGGTCCTGGGTGTTGGCAGGGGTGCAGGGTGCCGCTCCAGCACAGGGCATCTGTGGAGCACCCTCCAAAGCACCCCCAGCCCATGTTCCTGCCCTTCCACTCCGCCACCCACCCTGCAGCAGCCCGCGGAGGGGCAGGAGCCCATCCTCCCCACTGCACCGCTTACCTGGGGCTGATAGAGCCCAGTGGGGCACTGGTGGGGTGCCCGCCCTGCCCTCAGGGAGCGATCTGGGGGCTGGGGTACGGGTCTGGCAGTTCCAGCTTCTGGTGCCCAGCCAGCAACCACCATATCTCTGCCACAAGCTGGGGCTCAAAGAGCTGGGCAGTGGGCAAGGCTTTCTGCAGGCAGTGATGCAGAGATGCTCACCTTTGGGCGACCCAGCATGCTGGCACTTGCAGTGCCCAGCACATGGGTGCAGGGCTGTAAATTGCTCCCTTCATCCCACCGCCACCTCCAGGTGGGACCAGCTCACCCACCTCTCTGCCCGCCCCCCCCGCCCTGCTTGGTGTCCCCAGCCCTCACAGGCAGCTCTGGACCTACTTGTGCCTCTTTATTAGGGAACGTTTGTACAATTATAAAACAGTGACGCACATCTCTCATGTTCACCAGCACAAGGGCATTCGTGCCAGCCTTCCCGCCATGGTGCCCATGCCCACCCTGCTCGGGGCTCGCTGCTGCCGCTGGCAGGGAGGGAGCCACATCCTGCACCCCTCCGCCCACCGCAGGAGACCTTGGTGTAGGGCTGGCTGGCACGGCCATGGCACGGCCCCGGGCTAACATGTAGCACCCCTCCAGGGACACTCCTGCTCGCAGGTGGATGTGGGGAGACCCCATGGGAAACTGGCACTGGGTGCTCTGGAGGGGCTCCCCGGGGAGCGCTGCTGTGCCTGCCTTGCTGGGAGGCTTGCTGTGTGTGCCCCCATGCAGGGGACACGGGACACCATGCAGCCAGGTGCTTGCACCAACGGGGAACGTGTTTCCATGTGGGTAGATACTCTGGGGGGCCTTTGGGCCACGCACACCCAGAGCCAGGGCTGCCGAGCACATCACCAGGCTGGTGTGCCGGTCCCTGCCCTGCATCTCCCACGTGTGGGGCCTTGGGGGCTGCGAGGATGATGGCTCCTCCTGCATCTATGGCTTTGGCCACAGCATGGCATGGCCGTGTTCCGTCTGCGGGCACCTGGGATGGGGACCAAACGAGCAGAGCCAGGGGCTGCCTAGATCAATGCCAGCCTCCCCCAGAGGTCCCAAATTCCTACCCTGGGGTCCCCTTCTCTGCCGCATGTGTGTGTCGAGGGGGCTTTGCCAGCCCACCCCCCCCCCTGAGATATTTTGGGGCGGTTTGCCCTGCGCTGGTGTCTGCTACAGTGGAGGGGGAGGAGGCAATGTCCAACAGGACATGGGGAGTGCCATGGGTCCTGCCATCTCGGGGCAGGCAGGAGGGCTGTGGGTGCCGGTCCTGGCCTAGGCTCTGGCCGGCGGGTCAGGCTGTGGCTGTCCGGGTGGTGCTGGGCACGGGGCACCCTCCTAACCGTGTACAGTCTGGGGGAGGCACAGCGGGTGCTCAGCACCCGGGGGGAGTGGGAGCATGGCAAGGGGTACGTGCACGGTGCAAAAGAGTGGCAACAGGCAGGGGAGCGAGGGCAGGATCCCCCTGCTCCGCCTGGGCTGTGCTGGGCGGCTGCACCAAGGGATGAGCCGCTTTGAGCAATAACTGGGCAAAGAGAGGATGGGGAGGGCTGGGCGGGCACGGCGGACTCGGGGCGGGGGAGGGGG
>VZTL01030715.1:108665-125485 GCA_013400535.1 Scopus umbretta
CTTGTCAGACACCCATGGGTGCCACAGCCTCGGGGCTAGGGCAGCAGGATTCCCGCACTGCATGCTGGTCTTCCTGCTCAGCCACCGCATGCCGGCATCCTGGCACCACACTCACGTGCAGGGGAGACCCCATTAGGGAGGTAATTTCTCGACACGATTCCTCATTTCCCTGCTCTCTGCTGTGGAGACACGCTGACCTTGACAGAAATAGCTGCTTGCGCCTCAGCAGGCGGATCCCAGCCAGAGATTGCCAGGGGCCCTGGCATCCTTCTCCCCATCCCACACAGCTCTGGAGCCCCCCAAGTCCCCTCCACTCCCCTGAGGCTCACTGTCCTGCCCCCCGGGGAGCAAGGTGCTGGCCCCCAGCATACTCACTCTGGCTCACACCAGCCCACCCGCAAGCACTGGGGGCACAAGGACCAGGCCCTTGGTCCCCCATCCCCACTGCTGCCAGCCCATTGTGCCAGCCTCCAGCTGATCCCGGCTCACGCAGGTATTTCCGCGGCTTACATGGCTCCCCACGGTATTTAGCCTCTGGAAGACGACGTTAAACATTGCAAGCAGCGACAAATCCTGATTGCTCCAAGGAGACAAGAGGCTGCACTAAGCTTCCAGCCAAACGTTTGCACGCGAGGGAAACAAGCTGCAGCATGTGTGGTGCTGGCGGGTCCTGCTCCTGCACACCCAGGGCACCCAGCCCCTCTCCCACGTCCCCACTGGGACACCCAGCCCTGCTCCAACATCACTGCTGGGACACCCAGCTCTGCTCCCATGTCCTTGCTGGGACATGCAGCTGGTAGGCAGGCCCTGGGCAGGGGCATATGGTGTAGGAGCGAGCATCCCAGCATAGAGGCCCCCCGCTGAGAACAGCCATCACTGGGGCATGATGGGGATGGGGACAGGGATGCGAAGACACCGGAGTGCTGCCCACCCTGGGCTTGGGGATGGGATGCCAGTGCAGGGGCAGGGGTAACCTTGAGGGTGATTTCCAGGCACCCCAGCCGAGACAGCAAATCAGCATGGGCAGGGGTGTGGTATAAAGGAAAGCAGCCTCCAAAATTGGAAATGCTGCTTCCTGAGTGAGTGAGGGCAGCTGGAGGCACAGGGTTGCCCCTGGCCAGGAGACATGGCGCAGGAGCTGGGGCCAAACTGGGATGACACTGGCAGAGCTGGGACAACAGCATGCCCATGCACGCTGCCCGCTGCTCTGCTCCTGCCCCCTGCCCCGGCTGTTGTGGTCCCGGAGCCCAGCTCTGCTGGACCCCCCCTGCCGCATCCCCAGCAGCTTGCTCCCCCTGCGCAGCATGGCCAGGCCCCGCCTGGGTGCCCCGGGAGGGAAGCAGCAGCGCTGATGCCAGCATTGCAACTGGCCAGGATATGAGATCTGCTTGGATTCAGCAATTTCAACTCATTTCAAGCCCGATTCTGCAGCAATTTTCTGAGCCAGTGGGATGTTTTCGCCTCTGCAAACGTCCCCTCTCACGCACGGTCGCACCATTTCCCTTCCCTGCTCCCAGGAGGGGTTGGGGAATGGCGCCAGTTTGGCTCGTCCCCAGCTCTGGCAGTGGTGCAACTATCCCCCACACCGGCAGCCCCTCGGCGCAGCCCCCTGCCCCATGCAGAGCTGCCAGGACAGATCCTGCAGGATGCAGCCCTGTTCACGGCAGCTGGGGCTCCCGCCTCCATGGGGTGCAGGGATCTGCAGCCTCGGTCCCGGCAGAGAAAGGCACTTTTGACCCCGAGCAGGACTGCAAAGGGCCAAGCTCTGGAGCATCCTCCACAGTGCCCCAATCCCCTCCCCCTGGAGGAGGGAGAGCAGTGGGGTGGCAGTGGGGCCAGGGGACACTGCCTGCACATCCCGCAGGGGCCAGGACCCTCCTGCCACCGCAGATGTGCGTCTCTCTGTGCCACAGGCCAGCGCATGCCAGCAGAGCCCCCTTGGCCAGGCCTGAGCCAGCAGCCGGGATGTGGGCTCACGGAGCTGACAGAGCCTCTCTCATGCCAACCAGACTTGCTGCCGGAATACCAAGTGCTCAGCTGTGCCACGGGCTGTGCCACCAGCCAGGCAGAGCGGCGCGAGGCACCCAAGCCCCAGCACCAGGCACGGCACACACGTCATTGCCAGGCTGCCACGTTGGGGCCAGCATGCAGCGCAGTGTCCCCCGGGAGTGGGCAGGATCTGGACCAGGGCTCCCTGCTCCTGCCAGGTCAGGAGCATGGGATGCGATGCATGGCAGAGGGATGCACTGCATGCATTGGCCAGGACACCTTCCCAGGGCATCTGCCCCAGTGCTGCCAGGGACATCAGTAAGGCAGGTGGACATTGGCACCATCCTGCTTTCAGGAGCAGCATCTGTGACAGCACACTCAAACTCTTCTGCCAGGGCAGGCACACACTCTCCCTGCAAGCCGTCACCCCAGGAGTCTTGCATTGAGGGGGCCGTACTGCTGGTGCCACATGGAGCCAGGTTGGCTGTGGACCCCAGGTCTTCACCTCTTGGCCCTTCTGCACAGGCATGGTAGCACACAGCTGCGTCCTATAGCAAAGCAAGTGCCATCGCAAAGTTGTGCTTTCCCCTCCCACTGCTCCTGGGGGGAATTCATCCCAGAATCTCACTCAGCTCCTCATTTCCAGCCTAAATTTATTCATGGCCAGTTTGTACCATTTGTTCTCATGCCAACATTGTCCCTTAGCTTAAATAGCTCTCTTCCCTCCCTTGTGTTTACTCCCTTGATGTATTTATAAACAGCAATCCCATCCTTTCGCAGCCTCCAGCCTGCCAGCCCGCACGTGCCAATTGCTCCTGGTTTCCCCTCTCTCGATTCAGGCTCTGTTCGCCTGCACAGCCCAGCTGCCCGGCACGGCATCTGCTCCAGCTCCCCAGCAGCTTCCTCAGCCCCGCCTGCCCAGGGCTCGCACACTGCTCCCGTGAGCTCCCCAGCCCACGCAGATGCGTGACTCTGCCCTCTCCATCCCACAGCGGCCGTGAGGCAGCATCCCACCCAGGTCAGGACCACTGCCCTGGCCGGGGTAACCTGCTCCCTGCAGATCTCCCGGCAGCTTCTGCTTTCATACAGTTTGTTTGCACTAAGCACTTTAAAGCATCCACCAAAAGGGTCACCTGGGCAGGTGAAGGAGCCAACACCCAGGGAATTGCAGAAGATGAAGCGCCTGGGCTGCTGGCAGAGGGGTGAGGTATGCTGCAGCACCGGGCAGGGGTGCAGAGAGGCAAGGGAGCAGGAGCTGGGGAAGCCCACTTCAGTCTGTTGGCAGCCAGCAAGCCTCTCGGAGATGCTGAGCGTGCTGCCTACCCACTCTGGTAGCACAAGGATCAGGTTCTGGGGTTGCAAAAGGTTTCTGCCCCACGTTTCTGCCTCCTGCCTCCTCCAGGATGGAGATGGGGAAAGCTGTGGGACAGAGCCAGGAAGCACTCAGGGTCCCCATGGGAAAGGTGCACCAAAGCTGCACCTCCAAAACACGCCAGAGCTCACTCGCTGAGCTGCTAACGTGCTCTCTGGCCTGGGTTTGTACTGTGTCAAGCAGCAATCCTGCCATTGCTCAATGAACCCCCTCTGGCGCTCTCCAGCCGGCTTCCCATCCTCAGACACCCCCACGCCAGGCACGCTGCCCCCAGGCACGCAGCACAGCACGCTATGGATAAGCACTGGGATGGGCTGCAGCCCAGCCTCACTGCTGCAAACCCAAAAAAACACGCACGCAGAGAGCGAGCAATAATTATGATTTTGGGTAGCAGGCTCCTCTTGGCATCCAGAGGAGACCCAGTGCCACGCACAGTGCTGAGAAGGCACAGCTGCTCTGTGCCACTTGGTCTCAGGACCAGGGAAGGATCCCCAGCCCTGTGGTTTCACGCAGAGATGTAGCACTGAGCCCACACATCCTTCAGGATGCAGAAAGCAGGGAACATCAAGGATACCCGAAAGTGGGGTACGCAGCGTCCCCAAGGCTCCTTTGTGGAGCTCAGGCAGCCTCTGCTCTCTGGCTGCTTTCACTCTGCAGGGACTCCAGCGCCGCGGGATGTCCCCTACCCTGCAGGTACCCCAGTGCCTCTGCAAGATGCCATTGGATGCTGGTGGCTTTTGGCTGAGAGATGGCAAGAGACCCTGGGTGCCACCGGCTCTGCCTCGCTCCCCTGCTCACGCCGGGGCACTGCGGGGAGGCAGCGTGCAGCACCGCAGTCCCCGCTGCTCTCCAGGCAGCGCTGTCCCTGGGGACCACTTCTCTTTGAAAGCACCCGTGCAGGGAGTGCTGCGCCGCCCGTCCCCAAAGGGTTAACAAGCAATTTCCTTTGCTGACAGCTCAGAGACCGTTCACTATCGACTGCGGGAGAATAAGAGGGGAGAAGCAGCGAGATAAAAAGGCAGCAGAGCTGGCACCGCCTGCTTAATCCCAGCGTTTAATCTGCTGGGGCAGCGCAGGCAGCCTTATCTCGCCGTCCTTCTGCTGCTCCATCTCATTACTGCTCCCACGGCTGCGCGGGCCGCGCCGCCAGGAGATGTAAGAGCTGAGCCGGGGAACGCTGGCCTGGGGCAGCGGCTGCTGCCAGCCCGCCTCGCTCGGCAGCCTCCGCTGGGCCCACTGCGCTGGCGGGTACACGCCGGCACCCCACGCCTGGCACAGGCGCATCCCCCCCGCTGCCCAGCCGGAGCGGGGCGGCTGCACGAGGACACATGCACACACAGAGGGATGCGCGCAGACTGCACCCATGGAGCGTGCTGTCTCACACATGGCGCTGCTCACGCCCGGCGCTGTCACACAGCCTCGGGGACACACCGCGCACACACACACATTTCCTGCTCTTTGTCCCCACACGCGTGCTCTGGTGCTCCAGCCTGTGCGATGCCCATGCCCCCATGGGTGGATGGAGGACGCAGGGCCGTGGGACGGTGCACGTAGGACACAGCAGGGCCAGGACAGTAGGCAAGGCAATGCCACCTCACCCTGCATGTCCCCCTCCCTCCATCCTCACCTATCCAGGTGCTCCCCTGCCAGGTGCCAGACCCCTGCTCGTCCTACCAGGCATGCCATGGCCAATGTCATTGGGTCAGCCCTGGCCTGGCCCTGGAGCTCCCGCCGCTGCAGGGCAGGGGTGGGCAGGAGAGGGGCCTCCTCCCAGGAGCCGGCAGGTGCCGGCACAGACACGGTCCCTCCAGCCATGGCATTTATCTGTAAATCCACAGCACTGACAGTGCAGATGAAGCTTCTGTGCTAGCCAGGTTGTCACAGGGGTTATCCTGCTGCCTACAGATGGGTTTACACTGATAAGATTTATTGTCACCCTGGCTGAGGTGCTGCCAGTGCCTCACTGCCTGCTCCTCTTGCAAGGCTGTGCTGCCTGCCTGGGGTGCCATGAGAGCCACGAACGGCACCTGGCCGAGTGGCAGCCAGCAGAGCGTGTCCCTGGATAGGAGGAAAGCCAGGCATGTCTCTGCTCTCCGCTGCCAGGGCTGATGGGTCCCCTGCCCGTCTTTCCTAAGGTGCATCACCCAGCCTCTCACCATCGCAGCGGGATGTGGGGGGATGCTAGTACCTGAGCTGGACCAGGCTGAGCAGAGCACACATCTGTGCTGCCAGAGATTTGCTGACAGTGCTGGCAGCGCAGCTCCTGTCACAGCTCGGCAGCTTCGCGGCTCTCCTACGTGCTGCGGGACTCGCGGGGTGGCCGTGCGTGGAGCCGCTGCAGGCAGCATGGCCCAGGCAGGGAGCGAGGGGAAGCCCCTCAAGCTGCAGCCTGACCCCAGCATGGCATGGGAGCTGGCAGAGTGGCTATGGGAGCCAGGACCTCGTGCACCCCCTATCCCAGGGTGACATGGGGTGAGCAGGAATACCCCAAAAAGGGGAATCTGGCCCCAAGGCACCCGGCTCTGTCCTTGTCTCTCACCCACACCTTGCTGCCTGCCGCCAGCTGCCATGCTCCCCAGCACTGATTTCCCTGGGGCGGGTAGGGATTGCCCTGAGCCACCTGGTGCAGCCAGGCAGGGCCTGAACCAGGCTAAATCCTTGAGCAGTGGGAGGGGGAGCCGCCTGCCAGCATCCTGCCCTGTCCCCAAAGTCACTGCATAAGCCCTGCACAGCTTCCCCAGTGCCCTGCTCCTTCCCAGCTCCTGCCTCTTCCCCTTCTCCCCGCCTCCAGCTGCTGAGCCCCCGACGATTCTGGGGGCCTCACTCTCTCCACCAACACAAATTTGACCCCAGCACATCAGAACCAAAGAAAACAACAAACAAACAAACAGCCCNGCGGGGGCCGGGGGGCCAGTCGAGGTGCTGGTGGAACCCACCAGCACATCGGGAGCCCGAGTGAAGTGGGGTGATCACAGCCCAGCGGGAAAGGGCTCGTTAATAGCTGAGCCCTTTTAGTAGAGATTAGGGAGCTGCACAGCTTTGATCTTTGATTGCCAATTTGCATCTTGAAGGCGCTGGGACCTCATCCAGCCTCCACGCAACCCTTTGTGGTTATCTCGTGGCTAATGGATTTGTTCTTAATGCTGGAGCGTGCAGGCTAAAGGCTGATTAAACCCGCTCCGCGGCACTAAATCAATGGAACAAACATGATAGGGGTTGGCTTTCCCCAGCCTGCACGCTCCCAGGTGGAGGGGCTGATCGACAGAGCCCCTGCACCCCGACATTGCCAGGGGCTCCCTCCTTGGGGCTGCTGGGCAGGGAAGGAGGCACAAGCACCAGCAGGAAGGGACAACACCACAGCCCGTATCCCTGTATCCCTGTATCCCCATCCTCTGCCCGCCATGCAGGTGGTGATGGGCTGGGCGGACTCAGGACTCCTGGGGTGTCTGCCCCTCCTGGATGCTTGGGCCACATTGTCCTTGTGCCTCGGCTCCTCCCAGATCCCAGGGCTTGGTATAGGAGCAGGGACATGTCCTGGCAGGGATGGGATGGGACAACCTGCCCCTGCAGCTGGGGGACTCCTTCCCCCTCCTCATGCCCCCACACACTGGGGAGCAGCACTGACAGCTCCCATCTCCTCTGTCCTTCAGACCATCTCCCCTTCTCCCTGCTCAGTGCCAGTGCCATGTTCCCAGGACCGTGTGCTGCCTGCAGCAGCCCATACCTCACGTGCTGTGAGCAGCAGTATCAGTACACACTTTCCATAATGCCTGTGGTCTCCACTGCATGCCCAGCTTCAGGAAAATGCAATTCCCACTGTGTCTGCAGGCAGTGTTAGCAGAGGGGACAAGCTGCAGCCCGCCCCCCGCCAGATGCCCCAGGAACAACTGGCCTCCTGTCCTACCCACTGCCTGGGCTGGTGGCCTGGGGACAGGAGCTGAGCACCTGAGACAGGCAGGACTAACGTTTCGGGACTAGGAGCTTTGGGGAGGAGGGTTGTGTGGCTGCAAGCTGGGAGGAGACCGGCTGAGAGCATTTTGCACACTTTGCTTTTTGCAGGGCTGACGGCATCGCCCCAGATGCTGCCAGGGCAGAGCTGCCTACAGCTCTGGTGGCTTTTGAGTGACAGGACCCACAGGCAAGGACCCTGCTCCAGGGCCTGAACTGCCTGTGCTGGAGGATGAGACACGAGCTGCAACACAGTGAAGCTCAGACCAGTGCTGTGCTGGGAACCAGTTTGTGGGGAGAGGGTGCTGGGAGCAGCCCTGCTGGCCCCGGGCTATGCCCATGCCAGGCTTGGCCCCAGCGAGCAGCGGCTGCGGCGGAGGCAGCCGAGCTGCTGCACAGCACGGAGCCGGCAGGATCACACGCCGAGATTCCCATCTGCAAACCTTGCTATTGAATCATCTCCCCTCCACCAATATTTGCCGAGTGCGGGAGATAAAGTGGCTACAAAAGTCATCGGTGCCAGCATTTCAATCCGCCTGGGCTGGTGGCAGAGGGGCGGCCGGACAGGCTGGCAGCCCCCCAAGGCAGCGGAGCCCTGACAGCTCGGCCCCGCCAGCCCCCTGCTCCGGCTCCCGGCCCCAGCCAGCCAAGCAGCCCCTGCGCTCTGCCTGCAGCGAGCATGGAGGGGAGCCAGGACCCCTCCACACCCCTGCACAGCACCTCTTCTTGCCGGGGACAGATGCTCCTGCCACCAGCACCGCTGCCAGTGCCAGCCTGCCCCAGGCATCAGCACAGCCCCCCTCTCCTGCCCTCACCCCCACCTCTGCACCAGGACAGCCATCTCCACCTGGTCAGCATCTCCCCTGCAACCCTCAATGAAGCACCAAGCCGCCCTCTCCAGTACTGCCCCATCCCCTCTATGTCACCCCAGTGTACCCGCTATCGCTGCCCTGCCCTGCCAGCACCACGCAGCCCCCTCGCTCCCTTGCTCCAGGCTGCCTGTGCAGTCTCTGCAGCGGTGCCTGAGCGGGTGAGGCAGGACACGATGCCGAGATACAGCTCCTGGAGGAGAAGCCCAGAGCGTTATCAGCCTGGGGAGTTAATTAAGGTCATGTCAGGTGATAAGGAAACAGGATGTCAGAGTGGCAGCAGCACAGGGGGGTCAGAGCCAGAAAAACTCTCTCTGAAAAGTAACTCCACTGAGATGTGATCAGCCAGGTGCTCAGGGACGGAGCGGCTGTCACAGCCGCATGTGGTGGGGCTCTGAGGACAGCACCGCACATGCTGGTCCCATGTCCAGTATAGGATGGGATGGGATGGGTATTGAGATGGGATGGGAATGGGGATGGGATGGGGACTGTGACAGGATGGGGATGGGAATGGGATGGGATGGGATGGGATGGGATGGGGACTGAGACAGGGTGAGGATGGGGCTGGGCAGAGGGCCCGGCTGTGATACGCCGTGCCTGGACAGGAAAAGACAGCTGAGCAGCCCTGGTTACCCGCTCCTGTCCTTGCACAGAAGCAATGTGCCCCGGTGTGACCAGCATTGTGCCAGCAGGGCAGGAATTGCTGTGAACTTCTGCCTGTAATTAGCACATGTAATTGCAGACACTCTCTGATTAGCAGGACCTCAGAGCTGGGCACACCAGCCTGCTTGACAGCACTCGTGCTGCTCCTGCTTCAGACTGTTTGCCTCCCTGGTCTGTGACGGCTTCGTCCCCTGGGACCAGCAGTGCCATGGGGCTGGAAGAGCAAGGCTGCCCTGGCCCAGCACAGCGTGGTGCACAGCAGGGTGACGGGAGCAGGCTGGGGACCCAGGGTACACACACAGGGGACACGCTGCCAGTGCAAACCCATCTCTCCTGCATGAGCAGCCACGGCACCCAGCTCCCTGCCTGGCCGGGAGAGAGCTGTGCCACCAGGACATAATTAATACTTGCATCAATCTCTCCTGGATTTGCATAGTGCCCTTGGTCCCACACTGCCCGGGAAGGCGGATTGCTCTGTGCCCTTCCTGGGGGCAGCAGCAGCAGATGCTGTGCCAGCCCTGTCTCCTCCATGGAGGTCACAGCCCCAGTGTGGCCCCTGGCTTGTCCCCACATGCACCCCATCCTTCCTCACCCCACTGCCCCTCACAGTGGGGACACCCACAGGCCCCCGCCCTGCCCTGCTCCAGCCGCTGAAGCACTGAAGACAGATGGACATGCTTCTCTCTGCTGTGCAGTCCCTCCCTCCCTCCTCAGGCTGTGAAGAAATTGTGGGGATGGCAGCTGGGGAGTGAAGGGCACAGCAGGGTTTGGAGGGCAAAGGGTGCAGCCGAGCTGCAAACAACCCCCTGCAGGTGGGAGGCAAGGCGGTGCCCACCTCTGCATCCCCAGGATGGGGTACGAGGTCCATGGGCAGCATCCATGGCCAATGACTGCGCTCCTGGAGCACCCAGCTCCCTCCTGCCCCTGTCCTGCTCCCCAGGCCATCCCCAGAGGGGTCCCCCAGGCTGAGCCCCAGCCTGGGAGGAAGAAGAGCCAGGACAGGAAAAAGCCTGAGGTGGTAGCAGGGACACCAGGGTGCAGGCAGGGACATGGGTGCCACCCATAGCCCTCACTTTGCCGCCCTAGGGGTGCAGGTGCAGGTAGAGGAGGGACAGGACAGCACAGGGATGTGCAGGGTGCCACTGCTCCCCAGGGATGACAGACTGGTGAGATATCCCTGTGCAGACGAGCACAGTGCCTCGCCACAGCCGCTGACACCGCTGACAGCTGCTCCCAGCCCCGTGACACCACAGGGACTACAACACTCCGGGCACAGGCAGGGCACAGCCAGACACGGGAGGAGATACAGGCATGTTTCCTGCCCCTGGGGCTGCCTGCCAGCCCTCCGCAGCCACCGTCACCGATGCGTCTCACCCATGCCGGACCGCAACACCCACAGCGCCTGCATCACGCACAGTACCTGCAGCATCTGCAGCACTTGCATCACCCACAGTACCTGCAGCACCGGCTACCCAGCCCACCCCGGGGGCACGGTGGACATGGCCACTAATTGTGCCTGTGACCGGGGGCGGGGGGGCCCACGGCCTGATTGCAGCTGCCAAGATGAGCGCGGATGGCTCAATCAGAGCCACGCGGCCCTCCAGTGCGCCAGGCACTGGGAATTAAACTGCTAATGAGCTGCTGGCTGGAGGGCCGGCAGTTAGTGATTAATCAGGGGCTCTACTCTGACGAGGCGCGTGCCTCTTCTCCCCTCCTGCCCTGCACATCCCAGGGGTGGGTGGCAGTCGGCCACCGGGTCCCCCCAGCCCTTGCTCCCTCCCTGCCCAGCCACCGTGGGCACGGGCCAGCCCAGCTCTCCAGCCCAGCTGAGCTCCCCAACACAGAGAGGGGTCCCCAACACCCATGTCACTGGGACACAGCACCTGCAGGTCCTCCCAGCCTCTGGCTTTCCTGCCTCCCCCGCTCCTCCTGTGCTCACCTTCCCAGCGCTGCAATCAGGAGGGAACCTTTTGTTCTGCTGGAAGAAAACCTGTTGAGTCCAGCGGAGCTTAGCCAGCGCTTAACAGCCGTTCAGGTGCAAAGCATGCTCCAGCTTGCATCTGCGCCCGGAGAGGGGCACGGCAAGCTGGGGGTGCCTCTGCCGAGGGGCCCTCCCCACCTGTGCAAGGGTGGCTGGAGAGGACCGCCGTGCAGGCAGCGATGTCTCCTGGGGACAGGGCAGGCACATGCGGGAGCCCCGAGTCCCAGCGGGTCAGGGTGCAGGTCGAGCCCTCCCACCCAAGACCAGCAGCACGGTGCCACGGGCCCTGGCTCAGCGGCAGGGCCGCCTCGCCTCCCGCTCGCTGCTGGCACCGCGATGCAGCCGCAGGCGGACAGGGCCCCCAGTGCCCTGCCTGCAACCGCTGCTGGCGCAGCACACCGGGGCACGGCTCAGAGCACAGAGGGAAGGTTTTGCAGCGTAAGCAGGGGACAGCCGCCCGCAGAATCGCGCGGGGAGCTGCAGGGAAGCTGCTCAAGCAGGAGCCTGACTCCGCTCCCCCGCTGTGAAGCCCTGGCTGGCTTTCCTCCCTTCACAGCCCTTGCAGAGTTAGGATGTGGCAGAAGTGTCGGCACCCTCCTGCCTTTGCACCCTTGCCGTGCAGCAGGGAGTGTGCCCTGGGGACGAGCTCCCTGCCTCCTTCCCAGCTGCATGTTGGGGTTGTGCCTGGGAGAAAAGGCCAGCGACCGGCAAGGAGCAGGTTAGAAAGATGCATGTTCTCCCCTATTGCACAATTAATCATGAGAAGTTTTTCCTCCTTTCGTGCATGAAACAAAATTTGGCAGGGCGCTCTGACCACAGGGACTTGCTGCTTGCTCTCCAGTAAAAATCCAGCCACATCTGGCAAAGAAATAACCCCAGAGCATCCCTGTGTGCGCAGGCATGGAGAGGCAGTGTTGGGCCAGGCAGGAAAATCCAGCAGGGCTTTGTCCGCCCGTGCAGCGAGCACCTTCAGCCATATGCTCCTGCTGTTTGCCCCCTCTACCCAAGCCCCCAGCATGCACACGACCACGTTGCTCTGCTGGTGCCATCGTCCCTGCCTGCAGGCCCCGTTATTCCGGTCCTGGACATATAAATGCCCAGGCAGGGGTGTCCAACCCTGCCAGCTGCCTGGGTGCTGGCAGCAGCCCCTGCAGCCCCTGCCTGGGCTCTCCTCCCGCCCCTGGCTGCCTCCTCCTGCCCACTCCATCCCCCCGTCTGGCCGGAGCCTCAGCCTGTCCTTTCCCAGAGAAAGACAGCGTTCCAGCTATTTGTTATTGGAAAAAGGGGGAAATACGGTTTTCAACAATTATTGTTTTTTCCACCTGACTGGCTGCAAACTTGTTAATTTTTTTCTTTAATGTGTGAACAGTGTCGACAGCAGCTGCATGTGAAATGACTCGACGCCCTATCTGCGGGTCCCTGGCTGGCTTTCAGCACTCGCACCGCAAACATTGCCTTCTATAAATAAAGGCCTATATCTCATCAATGGCAGAACAGCAGAGCTTTATATAGTCGTCTTACATAAAACCGTCTCTCTTTATGGGCTTCAAACCATTTGCGTCACTTAGTGTGGTTCCGTAAACCTCCTGCTCCAGCCGTTCCTCCGCGGAGGGAGACCCAGCACGGCTACCCCGTGTCCCATGCCGCCGGTGGGGAGCCCAGGGTCCCCGCTCTGCCCGGGGCTGCCCCACTTCCCCCGCAGAGCCAGGTGGCAGCTGTGTCCTCGTCCCCCCCACCCTGCCGCCTTGGCACGCGCTTCCCTCCAGCCCGCCCGGCCTTGGCACTGAGTGCCGGCACAGCAGCCGGCACTGCCAGGCACCCCGGCGCCTGGGGATGGCCGGCCGCGAGCCAGCGCCACGCGCCCTGCCCTTGTTACCCTCCCCGTCCCTGCCGTGGGTCCTGGGGCAGCGCAGGCAGGGATGCTAGGAGGTGCCTCTCTGTCCTCCATCGCTGGGGAATCAGGGACCTGAGGGCACAGGGTGACCAGGGACGTGGTGCCAGGCTGGGGGGACTGGCTGGCTCCCAGCAGCTCCAGCTCTGACATGCAGGGGACACGAGCCTGGCTGGTGGCTTTCCACCCCGCTGCCCATCGAGCGCTTGGTGGAGGGGATGCCAAGGGCTGCCCCACAGCCACGGGGCACAGGTCCCAGCCCCAGCCCGCGCACAGGCTCCCGTGGTCCCCGGGGCCCCGGCTCCATATGGCAGAGCCTGCCCCTCCGGCTCCCCGCAGGCGCCCGCATGCACGCACCGATGGGTCGCGGGGGGGTCGGGGAGTCCTGCCAGAGCTGCAGCAATGCCTGTCTTCAGGGAGGCAGCCGGAACCCTGGCTGGAAGCGCAGGAGGTGGGGGGCAGAGCTGCCGAGACTGTGGGGACAAGCCTTTGTTTACTCCCGTGCCACCCCGGCCAGCTACCCCAGGTGGGCAAGTGGCTGGTGCTGGAGGGACACAAGGAGCATACAGCATCATGTCACTGGGACCCACAGTGCACTCTACCCCGTGGCTGGCCCCAGTGCCACCTGGCTGTGGGACCCTGCCACGGGTGACACTGGCGACACTGGCACCAAGGACGGGGTCACAGCAATGCCCTGCCAGTCACGATGCCACATGGCATCCAGCGATGCTGCTGGCACGGGACACCTGCACCCCTGCCCAGAGCCTCCACGCACAGCCAGACATGCTGCACCCCATCAGCCCTGTGTCCCCGCCGCCCCGTGGCCCCACAGCCCTGTGGCCCCCATGCACGAGGAAGCACCTGCTCCTAGGCCCAAGCCCCCATGGGTGCCCTGGCCCCATCCCTCCTGCAGACGCCTGAGATGCCCACCCCGCTCTGCAGCCAGCAGCGCTGGGGGGGGCACCACCACACAGACCCCCACAGGTGCCCTGGCCCCGAGGGACAGCAGTGTCCCCGATCCGCTCAGCCCCGCACATGGGACCAGCCTTGTGGCACGTCCCGTGTCCCCAGGGAGCCACACCAGGCGCGGGCGTCCTGGCCGCTGGCTCCCCCCTGTATCGGAGACAGGCTTATTAAGTGTGTGATATTAAATTACCCAGATAAGAGCGTAAGAGCTTTTAAAGTCAATTCATTAAATATAATTATGAAGAGAGCTTTTTTATGCTCACAGTGATCCGATCTCAATCAGGGAGATGGTGGGAAAGCCGCCGGCTCCTCCAGCATCTCCGCTCCCCCGCCGCGTCGCCTCCGCACCCCCCTGCTCCCTGCCTCGTCCCCCCCTGCTCCCTGCTTCATCCCCCACCCGCAGGGAGCCGAAACCCACGGCCGCGGCCCTCACTGCCCGCCCTGCTGCTCTGGCACCCGCTCCCCGGTGTTGCTGCTGGTACCAGTGCCACCCTCCTCGAACGGGGGTGGCATGGTGGTCTGCCGAGCAAAGGGGTGGGAGAGCGGAGATGATGGGGGCAAGCTGTAAGGGCTGGTGGGGCTGGGAAGGAGGGCAGCTTGTCCCAGGGCAAGCCAGGGGATCTGGGGAGCTGAGCACAGGCTCTTCGCAGCCATGGGTCCGCTTCCCTGCAGGATCCAGCCCCCTCCCCACCACATGTAGAGCAGCCTCTTAGGGACCTCATGATGCATCCCCTCTCCCCAGGCAGGCCGGGTGCGCGCTTCCCTCTGCTCCCACATTCACTAATGGAGCTTTGCGACCAATTAATGCCTGCCAGCCAGGCGGAGGCTGCCCCGACCTGTGGCCAGACCCCTCACATCACCACCCCTCACCCCTTTGCACCAGGCCCCCCCCGTGCACCCCATGCACCCCCAGCCACAGCCCAGGGTACAGCTGCAGGCGGGGCTGAGCCTGTCTTTCCTGGGTGAAACCATGGGGAGCAGGGGTCCCAAAGACACCTCGAGGGCCCCATGCCCCTCACACCTCCCCAGCCATCTGAAAGACAGCCAGATCACCGGGACACCCAGTGTCCCCTTGCCATGCTGCCCTGAGACTCACCATGCTGAGGGGCTTTGCGGTGACACCCCAGCCAGCCCCTTGCTGTCCCACCTCGGTACCCCAAATCCTCATCACCCCCATATCCACCCACGTGCTGCTGCAGCCCAGGCACTGCGGGGCGAGGAACAGCAGCCTGGCTGGCCGGGAGCGGGGTGGGCTCCGGGCTGGGGTCCTCACACAAGGCTGTGGTGGAGGCTGGTGGGAGCAGCTACCCACTGCTGGGAGCTGCTGGACTGACATTTATTTTTAGACGTGAATTGTATAAATTAGCATTTCTCAGTGGATTAAGCAGCAGGAATTGTGTAAAATTAAATGGCAACGAATTGCATTGAAGTCCCCTGTTTTCTGGCACAAGCAGCGCCTCGAGCCGTGCCCAGGCGGCTCATGTGTAACAGCACCGGAGCTGCTGCCGCCACCGCTCTGGACAGGAGCGTGACCAACCTGCGGCGTGTCCGCACCACCTGGGACACGGACCTGGGGATGCACAAGCACAGCGGCGGGGCTGTGAGGATGGGGGGCTCTGGAAAGGCTGCAAGCCCCTGGCTGGGGCTGCAGGACATGGGTCCGACGAGCAGAGCACGGTGACCCAGATGGGCACGGCTGGGCTTAGCCGAGCAGCTCACAGGTATGTGATTGGCGAGGGATGCTCCGGGCTCTCCTGGGCATTAACACTGCCAGCCTCAGCCCGGCTGGCCCCTGCCACGGGCAGCAGGACACCCACCACAGCTGCAGCCATGCCACCCTCCAGCAGGGATGATGCTGTGTTGGGACCCTTACGGCACTGCCTAGCCCCAGAGCCCCACTGTGCCCTGACCAGGGCAGGTCCGGCAGTGCCTGGAGCCCGGCGAGCGGCTGAGGAGTACCCGGTGAGCCCCCTGCGCCCTGGGGCACGCTCAGCCCTGGATGCTGGACGGGGTGAGAGAGAAAATGGGGTGGCAAATGCTGCGAGCTGAGCAGGCATCAGGTGGGGCAGGGCAGGTGAGGAGCAATGAGTCCGGCTCTTTTACTCAGTGTAAAAATAGGCTGAAAATGTGACATTTATTAAGTACAGTTCTGGCAGAAAGGTCAGAGAGAGTCCCCGCGTTGGGAGAGGTGTGGGTTGCAGGGGGGACAGTGGCAGAGCGTTGCTGTGAGGAAGCAGGGACGATAGCCGCCCAGCCAGGATCTCTCGGGGTACATGTGGACTGCAGCTGAGGATGCTCCCTGTCTCGGCACAGGGGCTTCCTCCCCTGGGGTCTGCATGGGGTGCCGGGGAGACCCCCCGCATCACTCGCGTCCCAGGCAGTGGGAGGCCCTGCCTGGAGAGCTGGGGCCAGTGCCAGCTCCAAGAGGCGCTGCCAGCTCTCAGCAACCTCCCCGCTCCCCTCCAACCTCCAGCCCTGGCAGGACTGGCTTCGGCAGCCACAGATCAGAAACAAAAGGCTTTTGACAGGAGACGCGGTTTCGAGAAAGGCACCAAGCTCCTGTCCAGCCACAAGCGGAGCCTCCTGCTGCAGCCGCTGCCGGTGAGCGGACAGGGTGTTGCTGCCAGCCGGGGGGCACCACCTCCATGCACCTTCTCCCACGGCCCCCAGACCCCTGCCCACCCCAGCTGCCCGTCCCCTGCTGTCCCCAAAGCACTGCTGGGAGGGCTTTCCCTTCCTACAGTGCCCCGCCGCCCCTCACATGGCCAGTACTGGCCTTGGGCTGTGGCCATACTGGNCGGGCCTTGGGCTGGGGCCATGCGGGGGCGCCAGGAGCAGGGGGTGAGGGGCGCGAGCCACCTGCCGCAGCTAAGCCCCAGCCCCGTGGGGATGCTTCCCAACCTCCAGCTTAATGGCATGTAAAGAGCACTATTGATTTCCCGCGCCGGCGCTGCACGCTTCGCACCCTCGGCACCACAGCTGCACTCGCCCAGCCGGCTGGGCTCCACACCCACTGCCCTCCCCAAGACGCCGGGCAGCGTGCCGGCGGGAAGCAGGCAGCGGGCAGGGGCAGTCCAGCCCTGCACCCCCAGGCAGAGCAGGGATCGGGGGGCTGCGGAGCATGGCATGGCTTGGGGGGGG
>VZTL01030715.1:125519-172213 GCA_013400535.1 Scopus umbretta
GGGGAAGAAAAGGCTTCGCTGGGGCTCCGGCACAGCCCCCCGGTAGCCGACGCAGGGGGCACATTTGTCAGCAGGGCTGCAGGGGAGCCTTGCTGCAGCTCAGGGCTGTCCCTGCCGCGTGGGGAGATTTACAGCCCAGCCGGGCTTTATTACACAGAAGATGCTTACGCTGGGGATTTTTTTTTCCCCCCATAGTTTCTTAATTTGCTATCCCATAAAGAATGTGGATTTGTGACGTTAAATAGGGGAAGATCATTTACCACTCGCGGCTCTTACTTAAAGGATCCGCACGAGTTATTTATCGTGTGAGCACAGGCTGCAAGCAGCAGCGTGAGGGGACATGCTCCAGCCTCCGTGTTGCTCCTGCTCCCAAGCAGGCAGCTGGCTGGCCGCGGCCCCACGGCTTGGTCACTCTCATGCTGTAAAACTTCCAGCCTCTGGATGAAGTCCACCTTGTTTCCAGAGGGAAGGAAGGACTCCAGCACCCCTGCAAGCACAGCTGCAGGAAAAGCTCCTTCCCTTCTCCCTCCGGCATCCCTGGGGACATGACCTCTGCTCTAGGGGCTGCTTGCCATGGGCTGGGCGCTCTGAGACCTCAGGCCATTTGCCCCACTGGGATGTGCTGCAGTCTGGGAGCCCTCCATCACTGCTGGGACATGCTGTGACTCATGTATCCGCCCACTGCAGCGGGGGTACAAGAGCTTTCCAAACACAAAGGCACACATGGGGACCCAGGACTGGGACCGATGAAGCCTGGAGCTCCCTGCCACATGACAACTGGGTGCAGGGCAGCCCGAGTGCCCCTGCGTCGGGGCCACAGCTGGGAAGGCACAGGAGGACCCAAGCCCACACATCACAGCTGGGACTCACCCTGCCTGCCAAGCAGCTCGTGCTGTGTTTTAGTCGTTCCCAGGAGGAGGCACGAGGGACCGATTCGGCTTGGGGGAGTAGGAGGCTCCAGCTGCAAATGATGTGATGCCTCGACAGGTCCCGCTGCTGCCTGGCAAGGCTTTGGGACATGGTATGCAGCAGAGAGAAGTCACATCCTCCCCCATCCCTCCCCACACCCATGCCCTGCAGCCTCTGCTGCCCCAGGTTCACCTTTTTGCTCCAGGCAAGTGAGAGGTGACAGGGACATCCCTTCTGCTGACAGTCCCTGATGCCTCAAAAGCCAGGCTGGGAGGCTGAGCTGGGGACAGGAGGGTGGAGGCTGCAGGAGCCCTGGGCTCCCCTTCCTTGGGCTGGGGGCCAGGGGTGAGCCGGCATTAACCGTCCTCATGCCTGAAGCCTGCTCCAGTGCACAGTGCCGGCACACCGGAGCCCGGCTGCCTCAGCATCCTCAGGGCAGACCCGTAAGCAGCTGAGGCAGGCAGGCCAGCTGGTCCTGTACAGCCACCCGCTGAGAAACCGGGTCCCGGTGACTGTCCTGGCAGTCACCCTCCGCTGCCACACAGCACGGCACATGCCACACACCATGTCCACGCTGCAGGAAGCTTGTACCCAGCCCCATCCGCCTGAGCTCTGCCCTGCCAGCCTCACAGCACGGCTCAGCACACGCCAAATCCCATTGCCACGCCGTGCCGCTGCCCGGCACAGTGCTGGCCTCGCTGCCTCCCCCGCAAGCCAAAGCTGTGCAGGATCCCCCAGGAGGACCCTGGAGCTGGAGCCAGCGTGGCCGAGCCACGTGCAGGACTGTCCAGCACCGGAGCTCCCTGCTCCCAGCCCTGCTGAACCACGCTTCTCCCTGGCAAACTCAGGCAGGTGGCGTAGAGCAGGTGCAGAGCCCAGCAAAACCCCAGGAGGAGTGGGGCTGCCCCCCCACTGCCCCCTGCTCCTTCCCACTCCACTGCAGTGCCCCATGCCACCCCCCTGCACAGGGCAGCCCCCCCCCCGAAACGGCGCTTTCCCGGGGACAGCATCATCGTGCATGGCGAGCAGGCGTTGTACCAATGGATATGAAGTGAAGCAGGACATGCTGCATCAGCCATTTCCAGCCCCATGGAGCCTCCTCTCCCCCGCCCCGGCATCCCGCACAGCCCGTGGCATCGCATTCCCCTTCCCTGCGTGGAATAGGCTCCGGCTGGCAGCACTGCTCCTGGGAGCGCAGCAAGCCAGCCGAGCAGTAGCCCCTGGCAGCCGTAGGAGAGAGGCGGCTCATTTCCAGAGTCATTACGGTCTGAAAAGGGTCCCATCAGGTATTCCGCCCGTTCAGCACATTTATTTTCCCAAACCACAGCGGGGATTTGTGATTCCAGGCTCAATATTAGCGAGAGCTGCACGCTGGCGGCGCCCGGCCAGGAGCTTGCTGCCTGGGCAGCCAGGGCGCTGCTGGGAGGAGGCCCTGCTAGCAAGCCCCGGGCAGCGAGCGGCCAGCCCCCCGCTCACCCGGCCATAGCCGTGCCTCTGGAGTGGAACCGCTTGGCATGTGTTTGTGCACACATATGGGTATGCAACGCTGGCGTCCTCCGGGATTCACACACATCCCAGCACCAACCCCCCCCAAACGCAGGAGGACTCCCCTATGTGCAAAGGGGTCTCAGCACCCCCCCATCCACCCTTGCTGTGCAAAGCACCCCGCGACAGAGCACTTCAACCCGGGGGGAAGCGCAGGCTGGAGTAGGGCTCTACACCACAGCTTTCCCTCTGCCCACTGCTCACCCACCCCGGGGACTGCTGAGCCCCGCTCCCCCCGTCTCGCCCTGGCTCCTGCCTGTGAGCCCCTCCGGCACGGACCTGCCGGCAGCCCGGTCCTGCAGCGCAGAGCCCTACCGAGAGCTCCCACAGAAGATCCTCTCTCTCTCTCTCTGTGAAAATTGGAGGGAAACTCAAACAGAGAGAGATGCAAACTTCAGCAGCTGGAGCGAGCCAGGAAGCCCTGCTCCGGCGAGGTGCGGCAGGGTGGGTGCCCCCTATGCCGGCAGGGGCCCCCGGGGAAGCTGAGCCAGGTGTGCACTCACCACAGTGAAATCGCGGGAGGAGCAGTTCTCGCCGCTGAAGTTGCAGCTCTTGAGCATGTCGTCGAGCTGGTGGCCAGTGCGGTTGACAATGTCAGCCATGTCGGGGTCGGGGTAGAGCAGGTCCGTGGCCTTGTGGCCGTCCCGGTCCTTGGGGGGCAGCCCGGTCATGTTGGCCAAGTGGAAGATGTCGGCGTCGGTGAGCGCCGAGTGGCGGTAGCGGTTGATGTTGCAGATGGTGATGGCGGGGAAGACCATCTCACGGATGGCCTCCTCGTCCAGGGCCATGACGTGAGGGTGTTCCAGGTAGAGCAGCGCCGACTTGGCCGCCTGGTAGAGGAAGAAGGCGAGCGAGGCCAGGAAGGCGAACGCCCAGAGGGTCTGGCGCACACCCAGCCGCCCCGACTGGCAGATGTGTCCCAGGCCGTGCAGCGTGCTGGCGCTGGCGAAGGCAGCCAGGTCCCGGGAGCGGGGCCGGGCGGGCTCCTCGATCAGGCTCTCCTTATCCCCTTCTTCTTTCTCCTTCTGCTTCTCATCCTCCTCGGCAAATTTGATTTTACACACGATCTCAATCGGCATCTGCCCCGCGCGGCCGGCGTGCCCAGCCAGCGAGCTGCCCCCCGGCACGGGCACCGGCCGAGAGCCCGGCCAGGCGCTGGGAGGGGGCTCGGGTCCCCCCCAAGCCCCAGCACGGCGCCGGGAGGGCCGAGCCGTCTCGGGAGGGAAGCGCAGCCCCTCTCAGCAGCTCCGAGCCGCCGCTTCCCTCTTGCCTCACTAGTCGATCGTCTCCTTGTGCCTTCGCTTATCAGCACAAATACAGCTGTCAAAAACCCCTCTCTCTCCTCTCCCTCGCTCTGTCTCTCTGCCTCGCTCCTTCGCTCCTCTCTGGTTAAGACCCCAGCAGATACAGGCAGCATTTAGGCATCATGTGCTAATAAAATCCAGGGAATACTTAATAATTCAAGACATGTCAACATTATTTCATCGTCAAATAAAGAGCGAGCGCCAGAGAAAAGAGGCAGTGTGAAGGGCCCGGCGCCTCCGGGGCAGGGAGCCGCGCTGCGCCCTCTCCCCAGCCCCGGCTCCGAAGTGCTGCCGGAGCCACTTGTTTGAATGGCTCGGGAGCTGCCGGAGCCGCGCCGTGCCGAGTCGTGCCGCGCCGCGCCGCGCCGTGCNCCCAGCCGGCAAGCCGCCGCCGGAGCGGGGCTGAAGACGGGGCGCCGGGGGTGCAGCTCCCCGCGCCCCCCGCCAAGCTCCTCGGTGTCACCCGTGTCCACCGGCCCCGGCCCCGCTGCGCCTGCTGTGCGCCCGGGCTGCTTCACTTCAGCCCCCCCCCTCCGTGCTGCACGCCGGGCTCCGCGTTGCCCCACGGCCGCTGTGCGAGAAGTGGGGTCGCGGCAGGCAGCGGCCGGCTCTGTTAGAAAGGTTGAGCCGGGGTCACCCGCACCCTCTCCCACCCTGCTGAGCCCTTGCCCCGCCTCGGGTCTGGCTCTGCTCCAGCCACGGCACAGTCACGTCGGCCCCTGTGCACGGCCCCACGCAGGACCCGGCTCCGGTGGCGGCACTGCCCCACGTGAAGCAGGGCGCCCTCCTGCCCCATCCCGCCCACGGCAGCAGGGCTCTGCCTGCATCGCTCAGCGGGGCCAGAGCTGCGATGAGGTTTCGGGTTCGCCCCGCGGCACCAACCACAGAGCCACACGGCGCCCGGGTCTGGCTGCTCCCCGTGCACAGCACCTTCTGCCAGCAAGTCGTGACCTCTCCCAGCTTCCTGCCTCAGTTTCTCCAGCTGGTGACAGAGGGTTAGCGCTGCTAGGCAGGCTGAGCCGGACCCCTCACCCACAAGTCAAGCAACGCTCTGTGACCCTGCCTAGTGGCACAGCGGTGGGGGAAACACCAGCTCCCTGCCTCCAGAACAAGCCTGGCACTGGGTACCCCCCCCCAGCAGACGTGGTTCTGCTGGGGCGGTGCGTGCCTGGCCGGGAAGCCGGGGTCCCTGGAGGACAAGTGATGAGACAGCCGCCCATGAGCTTGACAAGAGGCCTCGCCTCTCCCCAGGGACTGCGCCGCAGGTCAGCATGACCTTCACTGTGCTGCCGATGCCAACGGCAAAGCTTTCCCCAGTCGTCCGGCAAGCGCACACACATCTTCAATCTTCCCATCGATCTGTGCATGGCACACATGTTCCTGCCTCTGTGCGGGTCAATACAGCATGATAGGCTGCCTCCGGCAGGGAGCACGCACAGCCCCAGCCACCCGCTTCACCCTGCCCAGGGGATGCGGTGTGCACGTGCCAGCCCCGCATCCCCAGCGTGGAGAGGCACGGCGGGGAGCGGGCTGCGCAGGCAGCCCAAGCACTGCCATCACCATGGGTGGCCCCAGCCTCAGAGCCACAAGCCCCGAGCTGTTTCCGCAGGGCTGCTTGGCCCTGCAGGGAATGCTTGGCCCTGCAAAGACCGGGGGCAGCAGGGGCCTGATCCTGTGCCGAGGAGGTTCTGTGGTGCAAGGCAAGGGATGGCATTGGGTCTTTGGTCTGCGGAGTCTGGTGCGGAGTCCCTGCTGGCATCCCTCAGTGCCGTGGTGGTGAGGGGCGTGAGGGCATGGAGGATCTGTCAGGCAGGTCCACCCATAAGTGCAGATCCTGAGGCGCAGGGCAAACCGAGCTGTGTGAGTGTGAGACTGACAGGAGCCCGGTGTCCTCTGTGTGCTGGACAGTCATGGCATGGGAACAGGACTGTCTCTCAGCTCCCCACACGACCCTGCCCGCACATCATGGGGACTACAGACCTCCTGCTCTCTCTGGGCATCTTCTGCCCTGTTAGCGACTGCCACCTGAACTGGGGGCATCTCTCAGCACCCTCCCCATGGCATGGTCCCCTCCTGTGCAGCCAAAGAGATGTGTCCTCTCCTCCCTCCTCTCCTGCCTCTCCTCCTCTGCTGTGCCCTGGTCCACATGGCAAAATCAGGTGGGTGCTGGGGGATTATGCCCTTGCAGGATGACCCAAGGCACAGGGCTGAAGTGCAGCCAGGCTGGGTTGCGATCAAGCTGTGCCCAAGTGAGTGGCATCCAAGGTACAAGCCCCATCCCCAGCTGCAGCTGCAGGCTTCCTGCAAGCCACAGAGCGGGAAGGGCTGTGGCTTTGCGGCAACCAGCACCCAGGGAGAGGGCACACCAGGAGACACTGGGCTGGAGGGGCAGGGAGTGGGGAAGCAGCATGGCTGGGAGGGGAAGCAGCAGGGCTTTCTCCTGGGACCAGATAAGGCAGCAAGCACAGCACCATCTGGGAATGGCCAGTGCTGCCACTTGGCAGCATGTCTGCAGCTCACGGTTCTGCACCAGAGCCTCCCACCTGTGGCTGAGCGCAGCGTGCCTGCACATGGGGGGCACAAGGCCATGAAGAAGGACTCTGCAGCACGCAGCAGGGCTTATCTGCCCCTCCACCCAGCCACAAGCAGCTGCAGAGCCTGTGCGCTCGCTGACGCTCCCACATCCAGCCCTTGGGTTCCGTGCTAACAGCCGCGGATGCCCCAGGCTCCAGAGTGCCGACTTCACTAGCCACCATGCAAGCGAGCTGACAGGGTGGGAGAGCCAGCCAAGGGCTCGCCAGCACATCGGGAAAGGGGGGTCCCTCCTGCTCACCCCCTGCATCCGCAGCCCAGGGGGATGCTGAGCGGTGGGGGCTTGGCGCAGGGCCCACACGCTACACTCAGATGACGGGGGGAGACTGCGAGCGCCAGGGAAGACAGGACTGGAATTTGAAATGATGTTGACAAATCGGAGAAATGGCCTGAAAACAATCAGATACAATTCAAAAGGACAAGCGCCAAGAGCTGGGCTGGGGCGGGAGGCAGATCTGCCCAGCCAGCGGAGGGCGAGCAGCCGGAGGGCAGGGATGCCAAGCAGGCAGGAGGGCAGGGCAGAGCCCCAGCTTGGCAGTGGGCAGCGGCATCGGCTTGTCTGAGTTTAACAGTGGCACCCATGCCAGCCCCAGGTGGATAAACAAGGCGTGCAGAGGGTTGGACCCCCGCCCCAGGCAGGACATGCTGTGCAGGTGCGGTTATCCGTGCATGCAGAAGCTGCGTTTCCAGGTGCCCAGCAGCCAGACGGGCTGCTTAGAAAAGCAGCCGGAAGCTAGGAAAAAACAGGAGAAGCCTCATTCATTTGAGATATGGGATCTGCCAGTGTAATGTGGGAAGTCTGGCTGCCCTGCAACTGCACTGAGCTCGGTGGAAAGGAAGACATTGCTCAAGGCTGCATGAGAAGGAGCATCATTCGCAAGGCATCTGAAGTACTTGCTGGCGGCGAGGCCTCGGCGGGAGCCATGTGCCTGGTCTGGGACCAAACGTCAAGAAAAATCCAGACTAATTGGAAAGAGTAGAGAGGATGGCAATAACAGAGCGGTGCTGGAGACCTGCTAGAGGCACTGGGGGTTTGGACAAGAGCAGAGGAGGCAAAGAGGCTGCATCCATAGACAAAATAACTGCTGTGAGCACAGAAGGGGGAGGCTTTCTAGAGCATCAGGGCCCTGACACACCGTAGAAGACAGCACGGTTTAGGTGGAACCTCCACGCAGGAGAAGCTGGCCCACAGCCTGGAGATGTTCTTGATGGAACTGATCCTGCCGTGGTGCCCTCCAGCACCCTCGTGATGATTCATCCTTCCGAGACACAGACACTGTCTGTTTCTATCCTCAGGCCAATCCAGGTGAGGGTTTGGTTGAGATTTCCCTGTCTTGCCACCCAGCCGATGGATCAACTGTTTGCTGTACCAGCACTCAACCTCCCGCCACGCTCTGGCACCAGCGCTGTGCCGCGGCAGGGAGCCCACCCTCCCAGCCACCCCGTGGGGCTGCGGCTCCTCAGTGCAGGCACAGGGGATCAGCCCGGGGGCACCAAAGGGTGCCGTGGTGGGGACAGCCCGGGCAGGTGTGGGACACAGGTGACAGGATGGTTACAGCGCTGGGTGGGCAGCAGGGACCTGCCCGAGGGAAGAGGGAAGACCCCCCCCAGGAGGCAGCCCCCACCTGGCGCCCTGCTAGTCCGAGCTGGCTGGGACCTGGATCCTGCTTGCTGGGCACTTCTGCTGCCAGCCCAAGCCTGTGAGCCGGCTGCCGTGTCTTCCTCGCCTGTTCCACGCACTCTGGAAGCGGCACTGGCCGCAGCCCCGTGCCCAGAGGGAAGTGGATCTGGGGCAATCATTAATTTTGATCTAATTGAAGGAAACGTGACTGTGGAGCCCAGCTGGCCACAGCACTCGGCTCTGCCTCACGCCGGTCAGATCCTCTGAGACCCTTGCAAACACATCGGCTTAACAAACACAGCCTCCTCCCTCGGCCTCCCTGGCACGCTGCTGACGCCTGCCTGGCAGGTCGGGCTCCACAGCGAGGGCAGCGAGCGCCTCAGCTGTGGGGAGATGTGGGATGACAAGGTGTCCACTTCAATTACAGGAGAGCAGGGCTGGTGACGGTGTGATGAGCATGCCGGGCACCACCGCCTGCTGTGGAGCCGTCTGTGGGTCGGCCATGGGAGCAGTAATGCTGCTTGCACCTCACTCACCAAAACCTCCCCACCATCCTCCTGTGCCCATGGGGAGAAGCAGGGCTGGGAGCGGCGGGAGGGAGCCGTACACACCAGGGCAGGGAGCAGAGCCACCGCTACGATCACCATTACCAGCTGCACGGCGCTGGGATAGGGAGGATGGCAGCTCCGGCGCCACAGCCCAGCCTTGCTGGTGGTCCTGGCCCCCTGGCCAGGTGGTGGCTGGGCTGGGCTGGCCTTCCCCGCATATGGGGAGCCGCTCCCCGGTGTAGCGCACAGTGGCGGATAGCACGTTTGCCAGGGCTAGCAGACGCATTGGCAACGCAGCACCCCATTAACGCGCTGACCCCATTTACGTAAACTACCCCCATTACACACAATACCTTATTAAACGCTTTACCCCAATTAAGTGTAATACCTTAATTAATGCAACACCCCAATTAAGGACAACACTCCCATTCAATTTATTCCTTCATTAAGCGCAAAACCTCAATTACAAAGTCTCTTTTGTAAGCCATGTGCACGAGCTCACACAAGATGCCCTGGACACCTTTTGCTGTTGCCAGAAAAACAATGCTGCGTTTATGTGGCTTTTGGGCTCCTGCCTCCAGCAATTTAAGGAGTGGGTTTCAGTAGGATCTAGGTGTAGGAGCATCTGCCATGGCTGGAAGGACATGTGCCCGCATCAGAGTGCGTTAGACCCCATGAACTCTCTATGGGATAATGGGTCAAATCCCAGCCCAGTTCATAGGAGAAAAGGGTCTGTGTTGGGCCCAGGCTGATTCGATGCAATTTAACCCCAGGGAACAGCTGAGACCTTGCTGGTTGCCCTCCTGAATTCCTCCACCCAGAGATGCTCAGCTGTGCCCCCATCCCAGCCAGACCCTGCGCCTGTGCCTGGGGAGAGGCAACAGGCCACTGCTGTGGGCTGCCCATCCATGCACAGCATCCCCTGCTCCCGGTGTACATCTGAAACACCTGATATGCCACTGACCTGCACCGCCCAAGCTCTGCTGGGCTGAAAGCAAGAGGACCAGCAGGGATTGGCATCCCCTATCCATGTTCTGTTCTGATCCCGTCAGTACAAACCAGGCCCAAACTGAGCCAGCCACTTGATAGCACCACACAAACATCCTTACTGTGAGAAAATACATCTAAAAGCCTCACAAATCCATGGAGAAGGGCAAAGCAGAGCCCTCTTCCCAGCAGGATGGGCACACATTTCAGCACAGAGGATGTTCAGCATCCCTAGGAGGATGCTCAGCCCTGTACCCATCTCCAAGCTCCGGGTCCAGTGGTGCTCGCTGGCCCGTGGCTGGCAGGAGGTCAGGTTCAACTAATGCTGCCCTCCAGTCCTGAGCGGGAGGAGTGGAGGAAACAGCCTCACTGCCCTCAGAGCATCCCCCGCGGCTGGAAAGGCCGTCGCAGACGTGACCAGAGAGTGGCTGCGTGGCAGCAGAAGCCCCGGCTCTGAGCATGGGGCGCTGGGGTGAGCACAGTCCCTCCTGCCCTCGGCGCTGTTAGCAAGGCGAGAGCATCCTGGGAGCCATCGCTGCAGCATGCAGAGACACTCATTTGGTTTTACAGCCTTTTATTGCTGCAGCTGGTTGATCCTCCCTGCTCTCTGCCATCTTGAAGAAGGCAGCCAGGCAGGGTGGCACGTGGCTGCGCTGTGCCGAGCAGCTCGGCAGCAGGGCACGTGCCTGGGGTGCCTCTGGGTTTGCACCACTAGTGAAAGCACCAACAACGGTGGGGAAAATGGGCTCAGCACCCTGCTGGGACAGTCCCCAGCAGTATCCCCATGCAGCCCCTCTGCCTGCAACGTGAGACCCCATCCCCCTGCCTCTTGTCACCTGCCTGGTGGTTTATAAAACTTTAAAGCTAATGGTGTAATAAACTCCAATAATGATATTGCAGCTGCACCGGGGCAGTCTGGGATGAATACATTATGGGAGCTGCAGCAGTTAGGCAGGGAGTGCAGCATCGGGGCTGGGAGGTGCTCCAGCCAGCACTGCAGGAGATGGCCAAGCCTCTCCTGGCCCCTCTGTGAGCAGGGCACCCCCATGCCTTGCTTCCTCCCAAGCGGCAACCAAGCAAAGGTGACTGGAAGGCGGGCAGCCCACCTTGGCCACAGTCCTCCCTGTTCATAAGCTAGGCCAGGAGACGTCCGAGGGAAAAGGAGTTGGGAGGAGCGTGAGCCCCTACGGCAACCTAATGGCAGTTTCTTATTCATGGGCAAGGGATGCTCAGGTGGCTGTACTAGGCTGAGCCTGGGGGTCCACCTGCTCCCAGTGGCAGGAGGCCCCCACAGCACTGGGCTCCCTGCTGGGGTGAGCCCCAGCCACTGCGTGCAACCCCAAGTGCCGGCCGGGTGTCCCTGTCCTGCCTCGACAGCACCAGCCCCGGCACACGCCTGTCAGGGCTGGCACGCTGGCGCGCACAGCCGCATGTGTGGGTAGGGGTGCTGCTGAACACAGCTGTATGGGTACAGCTGGCACAGCTGGGAGGGCATCTCATAGCCAAGGGGACATGCCCAGAGCTTTGCCACTGGAGGGATATGGCGCAGCTGGATGCAAACTTGACATGGTGCACAGGGAGGATAAGAGCCCCATCCCACATCCTCCATCAGGGAGCAGGTCTGTCCTGCATTGGCATGGGAGCAGAAGGGTGATGGATGCCACAGGGCTGGTGTCCAGCACAACAGCGGTGGGGAGTCCATCACGAGGCTCTCCAGGCACCTCTGGAGAGGCACAGCCTGTGAGCAGCCCAGTGCAGGGTGCAGGTAATGCTCACACTGGCACCCCAGCAGCACCCACACTGGGCAGCAGGGCTGGTACCCACTGGTCACGGCTCCTCCATCTCGGCCGTGCTCCTGAGGGATGCAAGGAGCTGGATGGGAGTGTGTCCAGCCAGCGGAGCATGCGGATCCGCTCTTCATGCTCCGAGAGACATTGCTCAGCTGCTCCCTCACGCTTGGCTGGCCCTGTCCTGCCCCATCCCCTGCAGCCACTGGCACCTGGTGCCCGGGCAGCATCCTCCTGCTCCTCCCGGCCCTGGACCGCTCCTCTTGCCCCATCTGCAGTGCTTTGCCCAGGCAGCTCCTGCCTCCCACTTGCCTTTCCTAAAAACAACAGAGCCATAAACTGCCAGCAGAGCTGCCTCAGCACAGCAATAGGGCTGAGGTTTTAAATGCACCCAAGTCAGGAGATTGGAAGTTATGTGTCCCCGAGCAGCCGTAGCTCAGCCGCATGGTGCCCATGATGGCCCGGTGCGTGCACAGCCGCCGTGCTGCGGACAAGGGGCAGAGTTAGTGTTACCATGGGAACCATCGGTCCCCATTTCCTGACATCTGTGTGATTAAAACCTCAACCTTAATGCCATGGCCCCACCAATGGCATGTGCAGTGGGGGCACTTCTCCCGGGCTGGCAGGCGAAGGGGCTGGCCCCTGCCCCTTGTTGGCTGGCAGAGAGGTGGTGGCTGGACTGGGTCTGCAGGGTGGAGTTGGAATTTGGAGGAGGATGCTGGCAAGTCCTGATGCGAGCTCCACAGGCCAGCTCCTGGGGCTGGGATCCAGCCTGGCAGCCGGCCCCGAGGCTGAGCCCACCATAGGCTTGGTGCACAGCTGGCCGCCGAGCACACTGCATCAATCAGCCCCAGCATGGGCCATGAGCGCTGACGGCATGGCGGGTACCGCCTGCTGTGGAGCACATGGCTAACAGCAAAAACACTGCATCTTCCATGCCAGGCACTGCGGAGCTGGGAGCCTTCAGCACCCTGTGTGCTGCAAACCCGGGCATGCCACTGGCACCAAGTGTGGATCATGCTGCAAACACCTACACCTCAGTGGGCTTCACCCTGAGCACACTGCGAATAAGGAAAGCATCCGACCGCTGAGCATCCTGGAAGCGCCGACCCCAAATGTGAGTTGGGTTGTTGCAAACATGACACCTTCAGGCACCAAGCGCCAGCTCCCTGCAAATGGGCGGCCAACACCAAGCACTGAGGGCACTGATGGTGCCACGTGTGCCACAGGCACTGAAAACTGTGCTGTGAACGTGGGATGTACGTTGGGCTGTGAGTGCTGAGTGTGCTGCTGAGCGAGCCTCGGCGGGGAAAGCACAGGCCGATGGCACTGCTAATGTCAGTGTAGAGCACAGAGTGCATGCTGCCACTCCGAAGCAGGCCGGCATCTGGCACCAAGCAGAGGCTAAATAGCAGGAACACCACTAATGCTGTGCAGCAAGCCCCGTAAATAGCAAAAGCATCAGAAAGATTGTACCGACCACACCATGGGCTGCGATCGCAAAGTACGCAGCAAGTGAGCAGCCCATCAGGCATTGGGGGCTGGCCACAGGGCAAGCAGCAAGCACGTACACCTGCAGGAGCAAGTGGGGAGCAAGCGGGCAGCGGGAGCACACTGCAGGCACCGCAGGCTGAGCCCACTGCAAGCACTGTACGCGGCACTGGCACTGAGCACTGGCTGCAGTGCCAGAAGTCTGCTGTGAACACTGATCACACCATGGGGACCAAAACACTGAGCACACCGCAGAAAGCAGGCCGGTGTGAGCTCTGACTATGCTGCAAATGCCAACTCTAACAGGCGCCGGGCACACCTTGGATATGAAATGCTGCCTGCGGAGACTGCCGAGTGCTTGGCAAACACGAAACCATAGCTGACACCAAACTCTGAAGGTGCTGTAAACATCAGCGGCGGCGGGTCTCACACCCTGGGCACACCGCGTGTGCCAAGCACTGCTGACACTGAGTGCGAGCACTGTGCAAATAACAACAATGCCACAGGTATTAAGTGCTGAGCACTCTGCAATTATCAAGCAAACTGTGGGCATCAAGCGCTGCACACACCACGACTGCAAACACACTGCAGGCACCAATTTGACAAATACACTCCTGATAACAAGCGTGTGGCTGGTGCTGAGCGTGCTGAAAAGAGCTGTACGAGTGTGGGTACACAGCGCCACGGGCTATTGTGTACACCAAATCTGGCACGGGCACTGGGGATGCTGCATACATCAGCTCAGGCATTGTGTGTATTGCAAATACCCTATATAGCATGGGCACTGAATGCTAACCAAATGCTTCTCTGGCTCCTTTTTCTGTGCGGTGCTGTAAAAAGGAAACGTGCCAAGGCACCACCCTCTAAATGCACTGCAAACACCAAACGGATGCAGACACCACTCACCCCGTGCTGACCACCGAGAGCCAGGCATGCTACAACCAGCCCTCTTCCAATGCCCGCCTCAAAGCCCGCTGCAAAGAGCAGCTCCCCCCTGGGCGCCTCATGCTCTGCAAACACCAGGCTTGGCAGCAGCACCAAGCGCTGGCACACCGCGTGTCACAAACCTGTCCCGGGTGTGCAACAACAACCCAGCAAGCTGCTTGCTGGTGGATGAAGGCCGTCCTGCCCACAGGCTGCCGGCCCCACAGCTCCCCCACCCCAGGGTGCGTGGGGTCCCGCCTGTCTCTTGGGGAGCGACAGCCGTGCAGGAGGGCCAGTGGTGCGGCGCGTGCCGGTGTGCTCGGGGCCTGTTATTTCATTTTCACTTGTCCCATCCCATTAGCACAGCTGTCTGCCACCAGAGAAGGGAAAATTGATGCTAAACGGGATATCAATTTATCATGGAGTGTGTCACCCGCCGCACAGCTCTGCCAGCCGAGCAGCAGAGATGCGCTGCACCAGCCAAGCAGCACCTGTAATTAACAGCTCGTCAGCCTCCCCAGCGCGCTGCAGCCTGGGCACCAGCCGGCGGGTGCAGCGTGGGGAATCCCAGCTGTGGTGCCACCCTCTGCCCCCGGCCAGGACCCCAGCACCCCTCCTCAGGGGCCACGCGTGCCCACCTCCCACCCCGCTTCCAGGGATGGAGGCAACTGGTGAGTCGCACGTGGGTGTGCCGGGGTTGGCAGCCCATGGGATGCTTGGAGAGAGACGTTTGTCCCCTGTCCCAGCCCCCAATCCCTCACTGCTGAGGTGTCCCAGTGCAAGGCAGGGACGTAATTCATGGGGTGACGGTGCCCAGTGAGTAACGAGCCGGGAGTCTGGCTCCCGGGCTTGAGTTACGGCCACTGCCTGCGCTCAGTGAGACATCAATCCCGGTGGGCGGCAGGGATAGAAATGTAGCGTTCAGCGTGCAGGGAAGGGGCCGCAGGACGGGCCATCAATCCTGGGCAGTGGGGTGGTAATCCAGTACAGGCAGGGAGCAGGCATGGGTGGAGGGCACCCACTGAGGATACCCCTGCCTGTGTCCCATGTCCAGTCCCCGTCCACCTGGGCGCCCCCAGCCCCAGGGTGAATGCAGGCTGTTGTGCCCAGCCCGTGCCGCCTGGCTGGGTGGCCGCAGCAGGAGGGACGTGTCAGATGTGGCTTCTCCCAGCCCTGGGGATACCGGTGGCTGTTCTCTAGGAAAGGTGGGAGCAGGAAGGAGGGAAGGGGCCACCGGCACAGCCTGGCACAGAGTCAGGAATGGGGTCCCAACCTGGCACTGCCAAAATCTCTGAGGGGTTTTGCACAAGCAAGATCTCCATCCCTGCTACTCTGGGCTGCTCTGGCAGTGCCCCCACCTTCCCCCAGTGCCCCTGCCATGCAGGGGTGCTGCAGCCACATGGCCCCTTCCCCACCGTGCCCTGGCAGGAGCAGGACCAGACCCCCACCCAGCCGTGGTCGCGCACTCCCACCCCCTGCCCTGAACCCGGTGTGCCCGGGCTGTGCGGCAGAGGTGCGGCGGGCAGCTGGCAGGAGGGAGCAGGCGAGCAGGGCGGCCAGCACAACCGAGGCTGTTTGTTGCTTTGATGTTAAACACCCAGAGATGAAATGCGTGGCCTGGGGCTGGGTCCTTTGCAGACAGCCGGCCGGCCAGCCTCTGGCTGCGGAGCCGTGCCAGCGCTAGGGCCGATAATTGGATGCATGTTTCTTCCAATGAGTTTGTATCATTTTTATGTAAATTTGACATTTTCCTGATGTTCTGTAATGTGCACAAAGCAAGTGCCTCTCCTGCCGTCGGCAAAGCCTATTTCCTTCCTGTCTGAAGTGCTGTGTTGATTTAAGGGCCTGCTAATACGCGCAGCCGGGCCCCCCCGTGCACATGCACGTGCCCGCACGTGGCTCGCCAGCTCCGATCTCTCTCCATCAGCCTGATGTGCATCTCCTGGGGACCCAACCCCATGTCCAACCCAGGGCCAGGGCCATCCTGCACCAGCACAGCATGGACTTGGGCTCCCTGAGACAAGCAGAGCACCTTCTTTCTCCATCTCACGTGCCACCAAATCCCTGCCGGCACTGCCAGAAGCCGCTCAGCTGTTTGGCTCATCCTGGCGGAGGTGAAGAGGTGCCTCTGCGCCTGGCATGGGGCGGGGGGGGACAGCCGGCAGCCCCCAGCGGGGCTCTTTCATCTCCTGGAGGAACGTGGGAGGAGATCAGAGCCCTGGAGCCAGAGGGAGAGGAAAGAGGATGGCAACCAAGGGGCACCTTTCTGGCAGCGCAGGGAGGTGCTGCTAATTAACTGCATGCCCAGGGCTGCAGGGGACCGTGCAGGGGGAGCTTTGAACTCTGCCACTCCAGGAGCAGCTGGAGGGGCCAGGATGGATCTGCCTGGGCATCCCAGATGGCTCAGGGCAGAGGTCCGCATGTCCCAGCCACAGCACCGCCTGTCCACAGGCAGCAGCCATGGCACTGTGAGCGCCCTTCCCAGGGACGAGGGCACCCTTGCTCCCACATCCCCCAGATTCTCGAGTCCCACAATTTTCCCGGGCTCTGTCTGCGGCGCAGGCGAGTGGGTTTCAAAGGCAGCACTGCTATTTAAAGCCCTTATTGTTCGCGTCCTTGACACTGGCAGCTACATCCTGCTGTCGTTCGATGCAAGCGCATCCTGGCCCGGCCAGCCAGAGGAAGGCAGCTAATGAAGAGCAAGTGCAAAGACGCTGCTTCTTTGTCCTGATCACAAAGCGGCTTCCCAAACAGTCCCCCTCCGCCCTGCGCCGGGCAGCTATTTATAGCTCCCCTTCCCCAGGGCACGCCGGGAGTTTCCTCCAGACAGCGGTGCCCTGGGATCCCTTTAATGGGCCGCAGGGATGAAGGCTCTCTGGCCCTGCGGCCCTGGGAGCTGCTTGCAAAGACATCCCATCCCTGTCTGCTCCCCTTGCTACAGGGGCAGCCGGGTCAGCCAGGGGCAGGGAGAGGGTGGGTTCCTCCCCCGGAGTCAGCTCCCTGTACAGCCCAGGCAGCCAGCAGCCCTGTGGGAGCTTCTGCATCTGGGCAGCATCGCTACCTCTCTCCTCTTCCTCCCCACGGGCGGGCACACTTCTGCCACCACAGCTCCCCTGCTCGCCTCGGACACGGAGCTGCGCAGCTGCAGGATGCGGTGGAGGGCTGGGTGCCCCAGCCGAGCTGCCTGTGCCTTGGGGCTGCCTGCCTGCCGGCCCCCGGATCACAGCGGGCATCTGCTGCACCCCCGTGCCAGGCGCTGCTTTCTCCGGTGAGAGGATTTGACAGGAAATTAAAGATTAATGTTCCCCGCGGCACCTGTGCCGATGGCACCCACGGTGCCGAGGACGTGCCCGGCATGGCAACCCAGGCAGGCAGGGCTGGGGCAGGGATGCCCGGGGCATGGGGGCAGGGAGCAGAGGGGCTGCGTGGGAGGCATGGGTGGGGATGAAGAGGGAAGGGATGCATCCCAGGGCACCGAGCCTCCGTCGCTGCATCAGGCATCCAGAATGAGGCATGGAAATGCTACTCTGCAGGCAGGGCAGGGCAGGGCAGCGCCAGGGCTGAAGGGGCTAGAGAGGTGGCTGTGGAAGGTCGCAGGTCTCAAAGCTCTACACAGAGCCCTCAGCCCCTTCCCTGCCTCCTTCAGCACAGGCACCGGCCTAGATGGGGCGCACCAGCCCCTCGAGGGGACACCCTGCAAGCAGGCCAGGGGATGCGACCATCCATCTAACTGGCCGTGTGGCATGGCGAGCAGAGCCGTGCAGCTGAGCAGGCAGTGTGATGCCAGGAGTGTTTCCTCCCTCCCGCCGGGAGGGGATTAAGCGCAGCCTGGCTCTGGCTGGCAGCGGCCATGCCCACACGGCTGCACACGCGGCTGCAGCTGCAGCCTTGGCTCCCAGCGCAGCTGGGTGCCTCATGCCTGCTGCACCCAATGCCTGCTCCCATGGCACCCCCACCCTGCTCCCAGGGCACAGGGCTGTGCCAGACCCCTCTGTGACCTGCACCAACTCCTGTGGGCACGCACTGAGCCCCACGAGGGCTGTGGGACCCATGTCCCTGGGCATGCACCCACCATGACCACAGGTCTCTCCTCCGGTTCCCCGGGAGCACTGGGCTCCTTGGTGTGTGGGGCTGTGGTTTTGTGAAATATGGCCCCTATAAATCCCGCTGGGTGCGAGCCATAATTCTCAATATATTTTCAAATATAGTTCAATTATTTTTCCCATATATCATGGGGAAATTGCATTGGCGAGTGGCGGCGCTAAGCAGGGAGCGCGTGGCAGGGCGGCGTTAATAGGATTGTGCATGGTATTATGCATGAGGTCGTTCAGGACACAGTGGGGAACCTCGCGTGCTCCGTAGAGACGGGAAGGAATAAATCAGGCTATTAGCCCAGCACCTTGCTCAGGTCTGCAGGGGATTAATCTCTGCAGCGTGCAGGGATCCCAGCCGGGCTGCCTCCCTGGGCTCCTCCCAGCAGCTCTGTCCTGCTTCCTGCCCGCATCTGCCCAAAGCACCCTGGAGCGGAGGCAGTGCTGAACGTGCCAGTGTCACCAAAGTGGGTGTGACATGTCACCAGGGAGCAGGCATCTCGGGACTGTGCTCAGGACAGTCCCTGAGCCCAGCAGCAAGGCTGGTGGGGCATCCCAGGAAAGCCCTCGGTGTCTCAGGACCTTCTCTGGAACATTCTCATCCTTGGAGCTTATGGAAGGGCTGAGGATGAGCAAGTCCCCAGCCCGCAGCCCTTGTTCCAGCCTTGTGCACAGTCCTAGCAGATGCATGCTCAGTGCCATGCTGCAGGTGGGCAGCGTGTGGTGCCCTCACCGTCTCTTGCCATGCGGCAGGCGCTTGGCCAGCGGTACCTGGGAAGCAGCTGCAGCCTTCAGGATGGGCGCATGTAATCAGCCGGGACAGTCACATTTCCTTTGGTTCGCCATGAATATTTATGCAATTTGCACAGAGCTGCTGGAGCTGAGCTGCTGAGCCAGAGGGGAAACGGCAGCCTGGTCCCCTGGCTCCCCCCAGGTCCCATGGGACATGCCTGGGGCTGGTCCTGCTCGGCTGTGCCACAGCACACACCTCCACCCCACAGCCAGCAGGCAGCGAGATGGGAAGCAAGGGTCTTGGGATCAGCGACCTTGGGGATGGACGCAAGGGAGGGCAGGGTGTATGAGGTGGGGCTGGGCACTGCTACGGTGGGTTTGCAGTGAGAACATCTACACTGGCCACAAACCATGCAAATAGCACCAAAAGCAGGTCCCAGATGCTGGGCCCATGGGCTGCTGGCTGTGCTGCAGCTGGAGGCTGCCTGCCCGCTGCCTGTCTGCCTGGGAGAGCCCGGCAGCCTTGGCACCACCTGGGCTGGTGCCAACAGAGACGGAGCCCAGCATGCAAGCAGCAGGAGGACTTGGTTGCAGATCTCCAGGATGTCTCTACTAGGAGGCAACAGGAATTACCCCGGGACCCACCGCCATGGGCTTGTGCCTGCACCCAGCCCAGGGCACAGGGAGAGGGCAAGGGACAGCACTGCTGTGGGCTGCAGACACCTCCCTGGGGTGGCCCACGCAGGATCCCCAGGGCTCCTTTGCAGAGGCGAGGTATCTGTGACTGCCTCCATGGCCAGGAGCAGGCAGGATGCTTGGTCTCCTTGCCAAGGGCTTGGCCCACTCGGAGCAATGAGGAGGTTTCTTGGTGCTTGGCAGATGCCGCTCAGCTCCTGGCTGGGTCCCCTGGGTTGCTACTGGACCCTGCAGTGGGTGCCCCACAGCAGACAGGGAGGTGAAGGACCCACGGAGCAAGGGCATGGGTGCTTCCCAGCAGCGACGGGGCTGGCGGTACCGGAGCAAGCAGTGACTGCAGGTGAGGTTTACAGTAAAGGGAAAAACAAATTATTAATCATGAGAGCAGCCCCAGCCGGGCTGTCAGGGCCGCATGGGCTCATGAATATTCAGCGTCGGGCTGAGCACTAAATCTCATTTAAATGTCAGGGACCATTAGGCAGACAGGGAGGGGGCTGGGATGGCAGCTCCCCGCTCTGTGCCAAGCCCCGTGCCAGCCGGACGGGCCGGGACAAAGGTGCTGCCCCCCCCCCCCCGCCCGGGNCGGCTGGGCAGAAGCCATGCTGGGACTCGGGGTGCCCCTAGCCCAGTGCCTGGGTACTCCTCAGGGGTGTCTGAAACCCCCTGGCACCTCTGCCAACCCTGAACTTCTTTGGATTGCTGATGGGTGCTGAAAATCCACACTGAGCACCCTAAAGATCTGGACACTGCCAGCCACATGCCCCACTCCTCCCGGGCAGAGGAACAAATCCTTCTGGATCATCTGCTCAGGCAGGCTCAGCCCGACAGGACACACATGCTCCCTGGGCCCCTGTCATCTTGCCTGAGCCTCCCTTATTCCTCAAGGCACATACAGAAGCAGCCCTCCATCTTTCCCTGGGTGCAAGGCTGGTGGGTGCCAGAAGGGTGCCGAGAGGTGCCTGGAGAGGTGCCCAGGATGGACATGGTTTTGCAGGACTGAGGCCGTGCCGGGGAGGTGTTGGCAGCACACCCAGGTCTCTGCATGCTCGACATCCTCCTTTGGAGCACACCATGGGGCCCTTTCCCTGGCGGTGCCCAGGCCCCAGTTCTTTCCACACCAAGCACCCTCTCCTCTTGAGCCGCCCGCCTGCTCCCAGCCGTCCATCATGCTCAGGGTGGTGGTTCCTGGTGGTGCACACGGTGGTGGCAGCAGCAGGCACTGGCAGGCAGCAGGAGGGAGCGAGGCAGGCCTGGGCACTGCCTCCCCATGCTGGCACTCACACTCTCTTCAGCTCAGCAGGGGCCTGGCAATTACACGGATATGTTTAAGCTCTTAATCCTACTGAAGATTATTCCAAGGTCGGGGCGCGAAGCAGGTCCCCACACACTGCCAGGCTGTGACGCATCCCTGCTGCCATCTGCCGAGGGGACGCCGGCACCCCGGCACACAGAGGCTTTCCCTGTGCCTGGGCCACCGGCATCTCTCCACCCATGGCATGGCCACAGCCACGAGCCTGCTGGCATCACCTGAAGGTTTGAGCCTGGCATGGTGGACCCTGCCTGCAGCCTCTCCCAGCGGTGCCAGCCCCGGTACCTCCCCTGGCTCTTCCACCTCACGGCCCCATCAGCTCCCTGTGCTTGCCCCACGTTGCTCCATGGGAAGTGCTAGAGGTGACCTGAGCCATCCAGAGGGATGAGGAGACCTTTGAAGTGATCTCTCCAGTGGGACACAGGAGATATCTTGGACTTGCCATGGATGTGGCCGAGGGTCCAGGGCTACTGCGTCCTGTCCAGGAGGACACTTAAGCTCAGAGCTGCAAGGGAGTGTCTTAGCCTGGGTCTGAGGGACCCTGGTGAGCAAACAGATGGCTCACAAGCTCTAAAACTTTTATCATCAGTGGCACTGGGGGTGTGATGGTCTAAGAGCAGCAAGTGGCTTGAAGATGGTGCAAACCAACCTTGGGGCAGGTCTGAAGCCCACTGGAGAGCAGGACCATTAACTGTGGTGGCTCATCCCCTGGACTGTGCTGGGGTCTCCTCCAGGCACCTCCAGATAAGCGGAGGTGCTTTAGGGAGCCGTTGCCCCTGCCCAAGGCAGGTTGTGTGGTGGTAACTAAATGGAGAGAAGGTGCTCAAGAGAGGCAAGAAGTGCTGAGGCAGGACAGTGGCACCCGGGATTCCCCCTTCCTCCCTTTTGCATCACTCATCGGAAATCGGCACCTGCTCCCCGGCAGGGCCACGGTCCTGCCCTGCCCGCTGCCGACAGCTGACAGAGCCCTGCAGGACCTTGCATTTCCTCCCTGGGAAGATGTGTAAGTGCTGCAATCCATCACTGTCCTGTCTCCTGCAGCAGGCCAGCTGGGCTGGGGGCCGGGGCTCTGCGGGGGGGTCTGGCGTTAGCAGCCAGAAGGAGTGGGGCTCCTTGGGACCAGTCCCCCGGGACAGTGAGGGGATGATGCATGCTGCACCTTTGGGTGCTGTCTGTGACCACGCTGCACCATTTGCACCCAGGACCAGCACCAGATTCACCCTGCTGGGCAGGGGCAGAGCCTGGGGCAGCAGCGCAGACCCCCCAGAGTCCTCACATTCCGCAGTCCCCTTGGAAAGACGTTTCTCCAGCCCGGTCCATGCTTCCTCCTGCTGTGGGATGGGCTGGGGACCAGTGCTGGGTTCTTCTGCTTTCCCCTCATCCAGCTCCCCGGCAGCATGGCCATCCCGCGCGCCAGCATGCAGACACACCAGCCTCTGCACCCCATCCCACTAGCCCACCATAACCCCCTCCACTTGCCCCCAGGCTCCATGGCGCTGCCCCAAACCCCTGCATCTCCTCCTGCTACTGGTTGGGAAGGCAAAAAAAGAAATATTAATGATTATTAGGAAGAGCTAAAGCGGAATTGCAAATGTTATTTCTCTGGTAGATGGATGATAGCGGGGTGGATGATAGATAGCTGGATGGATGGATCTCTCTCCCTCCAAGCTGTAACCCCCTTCCAATCGCTCCCTCCGGAGCGCTGCTGTCACCTTGTCTCTGCTCAGAAGGGCTTTTACTGGCTCACTGGGGGATGCACGAGAACAGGTTATTAATACACGGAGAGGGGGATGGAATCCATTTGACTTGAAAATAGCTGAGAAACTGAACAGCACTTTTAAAATCTGCTTTTAATCAGAAGGAAAAGAAGAGAAGTTTGAACAATTAGGGAGTAATGAAGAGCTTCAGAAAAAAAAAAGCTCTCTGAAGATTAGCTAAGATTTTTACAGCACTTGGAGAATTTAAAGAGCTATGCTGGTATTGAGCAAAATGATACAAATATTCCCTGTGAAAATCACAGGCGGTGGGACTGACGGCGAGCGCCGGAGCCTGGATGTCCACAGGCAGGCACAGCGCTGGCTCGCTGTGAGCAGTGATGCTGTGCGGCGTGCTTGCTGGGGCAGGCAAACGGCTGGCAGAAGCAGGGCTCACCCCCCACCCCCTGCCCACGAGAGGTAATGGGAGCATGGCCAGGATGCATCCCTGGCTTGGCCGTGGCTGGAGAGCTGTGGCAGAGGCTCATGCTGGGTGCTGGGGAGAGCATGCAGCCACCACGGCAAGGCTGGACACGTCCCAGCAGCTCCAAGCCCTTGGCAAGGGGAGCAGGGATGATTCACAAGCAGATTTGGGTTTTGGGGGATCGGGGACGCCGGGCAGATGGGCATGGGTAGGGACTGCTGACGGCACATCCCTGGAGGAGAGCGCATGGAAAAGCATCTCTCAGGTGCTCCCATGGCACACATGTGGGGCGGGCAGCCCCGATGCCGCATCCCATGCCCTGAGCAGACCTCCGGCCCCCACCACGCGGGGAAGCCCGAAGGTTGGCCCATCCACCCCGGCGTGCCCGTGGCTGCTCCCCACCGGTACCTGCCAGGGGCCTGTCACCGGGAGGTGAGCGCGGGGGCTGCACAGCCACGCACAGCAGCAGCTGGGTAATTTTCATGCTAAGTGAAAAGTAAAGCGCACAGACTCTTTATTAGAGCGAGCACGGTGCGGGGAACAATGAAGGCAGTGATGATCGTTAACTTTCTAATCGGAGGAGAAAAGTCCTCAATGCAATTTTTATGGTAATAACATCGACACTAAAGATAATTGCTCCCCGCGTCGCGCTTAGCACCGGGAAACTGTTTGGGAAAAAAACATTAATTTGCAGGAACTGAGCCAAAGTTTCCTTAAGGCAGCTGTTCCCCGTGCCACCCTGCCCCCAGCCCGTGCCGGCGCTGCTGGCTGGCCGACCCCCTGCCTGGCCTACCCCTGCCTATGCTGGTACCCCTTGTCCCTCATGCCGGCCAGGCTGGGTTTGCACCATGCTGGTGCTGGCCAGTGGCACAGGGCTCTCCCAGCATCAGTCTCTGGGGTTCAGCTCAGCAGGAGATGCCAGAGGCAGTGCAGCCCACTGCTGCGGTGGTGGAAGAGGGCCAGGAACATTTCGGGCGACGTGATGGAGCAGCGCTCGTGCTGCAGCAATGGGGACAGCAGGGCTGCCCCATGTGCCGGGACTGCTGCGGGCTGGGAGGGATGGGAGCTCATGCTCCCTGGGGAATAATAAGCGCAGGAAAAATTACAGCCAGGTGACATTTTAACGAGCCGGCGTCCAGTGTGGCATTAATATTCCAGGGGCTGCAATTCCCTGGCGGGCGTTTGAGAGATGGAAAAAAAAAAAAATCCCAGCCCAGTAAAATCAAATAAATAAATCTCTGCCTAAGCGTGGCGTCTCCCCCGCCCCCGGCACGGAGCGGGCGGCACGCGGTGTGATTTCCCCTGTGATCCCCTGCCGCCGAGCCAGCAATTGGCTCGTCTTTGAGCGCGGCAGCAGGATGATTTATCCCGGCTCCCGGCGCCCCGGCTGGGGCGAGAGCGCAGGGCTGGGGATGATGCATTGGGCAGGAGCAGAGGTGGCGGCGGGGGGAAGGCAGGAGAGCAGGGCGCGCGCACAGGCCACCACTCAATCCTAAATTAATTTTAATATTTGACAAATCAAATCTACTTAGGTGAGCCATGGGCCACGCGAGGGAGATTTATGAGGGTTTGGGGCTGTCGGCTGTGCATGTAGCCCATGTTCACCACTGCCCAGTGGGACTCCGGCACTCACGGCATCGCTAATTCCCCCTTCCCTGGGGGCAGGGATACAACCAGCATGTCCAAACGGTGTGATAGCGGCAAGAAAAATGTCCCGGCCTCTAAGTCCTGGCTTATTAGGCTGGCAAGAGTGACAGGCCCTTTGCCTGCCCCAGCTCTGAGCCTGCCGGCAGAGCCGGCAGCCAGGACACGGCACCAGCCACAGCTAGAGGTGGTACCCAATGCCCGGGATGTCCCTGGGAACTCCAGGTGAGCCAGGGAAGAGCAGACGGTTCCAGCATGCCAGGGACTGCTGTCGCCCCTGTGGGGCTGGAGCAGTTTCTTGTGGGTTGGACACAATTATATACCTACAGGCCGAGGAGCCACGCTGGGAGCTGGAGGTGGTACAAGGGTGTGCAGAGCTGTTCCCCCAAAAGGGTCATTTCAGTCCCAGCTCCACCACCTGCCCGCAGATTCATGGGCCCCAGGAGGTGACAGGAAACCTGATAGGTTTTAAGACAGCAACATGCCCTGAATCTGCAAGGTGCCTGAGCAGGCGAGGCAGGGAATCCAAAATGTTTACAGCCTCAGGGGACACAGTGACTGCGGAGCAGGGAAGGCAGGCTGGGCGGCCAGGGACAAGCCAGCCACGCTGGGGAGAGACTGCCGGCATCCCTGACGTGCTGTTGGAAATCCTTCCCTCAGCATGGGCATCTCCCCAGCAGCTCCGTAGGACTGGCGGGCGTTACTCAGGGAAGCCCAGTGCCACTGTGCCGAACCCGCTCCTGCGGCAAAGCCCTGGTGCAGGGAGCTCCGTCAGGCTGCAGAGATCTCTGGCAGTGATGCCAGAGAGGGGTCTTCGACGCTTTCTGCCCTGGTGCCCCTCACTCCTGCCCATGGGTGAGGACCAGCCTGTACTTGTTTCTTCTTGCTGACTCCTTTATTTGGCTGTGCCCGCGTGCCCAGGCAGGGAGACTGGGGCTGCCCTCAGCCAGCCCTTGCCTGGGTGATGCTACTACAGAGGCACGGCACTGGGCTCTGTGCTGGAGACAAGCCCCCCAGCTGGCTGCAGCCTCGAGCCGGGGTGTCTCAAGGGACCTACAGCACATCCCTGTCTTGAGGAACCTACAGCAGCACATGGCCAATGGCAGGGCCGGCAGCCTCTCCAACTCCTCCAGCAGCCCAGAGGCAAGCAGTATGCAAAGCTCCGGCCAGCCCAGAACCCCTGGTGGCTCCACTGCCTGCCCTGCCTGTGCTTCCCTCAACTCTTGCTCTGCCAACAGCAGAGCCCTCCACCTGCCCCAGGCATGCCAGAGAACGGCCAAGGGCCACAGGAGGGATGTGACATATGGGAGAGACAGCCTATCCGCAGGGATGACATGCACACCTACACACAGCAATTCTTACAGCATAAAACAGAGACCTCAAAGGACTTTAAGAAATGTCTACAAGTTGCCTGGGCCAGTAGGGACTGGCTGTGAGAGGTGATGGACATAAGAAGGTGGCAGTTTCCAGCCCCTGACTGCCCCTGTGCTTGCCCAGGCTCCCACCTGGGTGCCAGGGACAGCCATTGAATCCCAGAGAGTCCTTGCAGAGCAGGATGTGGCAGGACGGACAGAGGGCTGTGCCTCTGGGGCTCTGAGCCTGCAGCAGAGCTTTGTCCCTGAAAGCCGCACACGGTTCCTGGTGGCACTCTCCAGCCCAGCTCCAGGCCCACGGGTGTCCCATCCCTGGCAGAGTCAAACCGCAGCAGCCCCAGTGATACACAGTCCATGGGAAGGTGGGGGCAGCCAGCTTGTGGGCACTCTGTTAGAGCTCCAGCTCTCAGCAGAAGCGTATGCTCTCGTAAAATATCTACATTTGGACGCAGAGATTTCCAGGGATCCGAGAACACTGTGCTCATAATTAAACATCTGTTCTGCATTTGTCTGTCTTCCTGCCGTAACGTCGCTCCAGCCCTCATTCTCCCTAATATGTCCTCCAGCAAGTGCTCAGGACCGGGATGGCATCCTCTGCTCACTGCTCTGCCCCAGCCTGGAGGCACAGCATCCCAGGCCGCGAATGCTGGGAGAGCGAGGGCAGCTCTGGGCACCCTGCAGAGCAAACAGCAGCTTCACTGCCAGCACCTGCAGCCTTCTCGGGGCTGTGAAGCTGACAGCCTGCCCTGTGGCTCATACGAGCCCAAACAGTTTCTGAGCCCCACTGTGCATCGCCAGCCAATGCTTGTCCATGCACAGTCCCCTGGGCTGAGCAAGCAGCTGCCACTGCCATCCTGCAACCAGGAGAGCATCAAAACAACCTCCAGATTGATCTCTGAGACTCTTCTGCAAGTCCCAGTCACGTCCTGCCAGGACCAAGCGTCCACTCTAGTTACGGTCTCCTAGGAGAGCACCAAGGGCTTTAGGCTGCCACAGGAGGAGCAGACCCAAACATGATATCTCCATGGAGCCTGGGGTACGGCAGGCAGGGCCACAGCTCCACTGAGCAGATGGCACTGGGGCCTGGATCGATGGGAGCTGGCTGGCCCGACGGGGCGTCTAACAGCTCATACAGGGGCTGGGCTGGTCATGGGATGAGCCAGGGACAGGGGTGGGTCCCTTCCCGGGTGGGTCCCTTCCCCAGCTGTGGTCCCCCCAGCTCCAGCTGTGCCCGCACCCCTGAGCCGAGGCGAGCTGCACGCTGCCTGCATGGCTGGCCCCGAGGGACCGCATCCTGCCTGCGTTGCACTCCCTGCCTGGCTGCTAGTGGCAAGCTCGGGCACCCTCAGTACCGTGCCAGCTGGGCACTGCCAGCATCCACGCCACTGCCTCTGCCCCAAGGCCCACAGCCTGGAGGGGTGCCAGCATCCATGGGGACAGAACCCTGCGAGGGTGAAGAGACAGGGAGCTGGGGCGGGCGCAGGGATGGGGGAGGCTCCCAGGGTGCACCGCAGAGCCCCAGGCGCAGCACCTCAGCACACCCCAGCCAGCTGCCTGCCTTCGCCAGACCTGCCCTTCGTGTCAGCAGGGCAGCCCCGTCCCTTGTCCCCTGCCTGCTCCCTGCCCTCGCCTCCTGGCCCCCACACAGTTTGTCATACCTGTCACCATGGCAAGGGAGAGATTAGCCATGGACCCTCCGCTCCCGCCCCAAGCCACTTATTTATATTCATGAGACTTCAAAGCATCTCGCCTAGCTCCCCTGTACCAAACCTAATCCTCTGCTGCAGCACCATGCCAGCAGCCCTCACTCGCAGCGTGGGGCTGGCAGCTGGCAGCCCCAGAGCCCTCCTGTCCCGGCTGGCAGTGGCCGTGCAGCTGCGTACCTCTTGCTCCTGCTCCCCCACAGCAAGCTTGGCCCACGATCATGGGGGGATGCTCTCTTCCATGGGGGTGCTGCCATGGAAGCCACAAAAATCAGGGGTTAACAGCATAGAGGCTATGGTTTGTGTGTCCTCACCTGCACCCGTCCGTCCCTCCACCGCTCCAGAGGTGAGGGCTGTGCCAGCAGCACCCTGCCTGGACCGCCAGCCCAGCAGCATCCCTGCATGGATCGTAGCGATACCGCCAACAGCCCTTTGTAGGGGCTAATTGATGCCGGCACCCCATGGCCCCCCCGCATCCCTACCACAATCAGCAGCCAGCAGGCATCAGGCTGGGGCTATTCAGGGGCAGTCGGGCGTGCAGAGCACAGCCTCGCCAGGCAGCTTGCCTGCTCCTGCCAGGGTTGGATCCTGCAGAACGGCACCAGTGGCAAAGTGGCAGGGAGCATGCTGGAGGCCTCAGCATTTGGAGGCACAGGCAGGACCAAAGCAAGCACCTACTCCCAGACCGCCCCTGCAGAGCACTGGAGCAGAGGACAGGAGGAAGAGGCACCCAGGGGTGCCCTCCCATCACCCTGCTGCAGTGTGGGTACAGGCAGGGCTACGGAACACCAACAGCGCTAGTGTTAGCCAGGCCACCTCCACATCCAGCTAGTCTGCTCTGCAGCAGGATCACACTGGGGTCAAAGACAGTCGGCCCCGTACGGAGAGCCAGTGGCATCATGCCACCCGTGGGTGCTAGCAGCCCCGCGCCAGTGCTAGTGCCGGGAAGGTGCTGGCTCGGCGCATAGGTCCTGGTGGCGGGCAGGCGGGCGGGCGGCGGGTCCCCTATGGAGCCGTCTCCTCCAGATGGCGAAGGCCATTAGAGCCGCTCTCGCGCGCACGGAGCCATAAAGTTTATGGGCCTCATCATTTAGCTGTAATGGAAATAGTTAAATCTGTCTCTGTTTAAGCAAACTCTGCCCTCGCGGGAGCACTTGGCGCAGGCAGGCGGGGGACTCCAGCGGGCAGTGGGCGCCTCTGCTTGCCGCCCGTGCGGGGGGCAGCCAGGGCACCCCACCCCGGCATGCCCACCCAGCACCTGGGACATCCCGGTCATGCCAGGACGGGGACAGGCACGTGACACCAGCGTGGGGGCTCTCCCTGCACTGCCAGCACTGTGTTTCACCTCAGTGCAGGGAAAGTGAGAGCCGTGTTTGGGGCAACCAGGCAGGATTTGGGACTACGCAAATTCTCTGCCAGCGGGAGTCAAGAGGCGATGTGCAGGCAGGTGGGCAGAGGGTGCAGGGAGCTGCAGGCAGGATGACACCCGTCGCTGCATAGGGGTGAGACTGGGATTTGGCAAACGCAGACCTGCCCTGCACAGGCGAGTGCTTTGGCTCGGCAGGCCCCAGCCTGGAGCCTGCCGGAACCCACTGCATGGGACAGAAGAGGACGTGATGCCTTGAAAGCCACTTTTCTTCCCTCACCAGGCACCCCCAGAAGATGGGCGGGGGGATATGATCCCGGCACAGCCCAGGTTGCTCCCAGTCCTTGAAGCAGGACTGAGTCAGGGAGCAGGGTGAGAGCAGCACCCCGCTGTGCCTCACAGCACCCCTCAGCCCCAGCCTGGGGACAGGAGGCTGGACCCCTGGCTGGGAAGCTGCCAGTGTGTTTATGGAGGGCCAGTTTCTCCCCATCGTCACAGGGGGTGGGTCGGGGTGCTGACCCCAAAGCGGTAGGAGAGGCTGGCAGTACCTGCCCCACACACAGGGTCTCAGCTCAGCACCCCATGCAACCTCCTCCCGGCCCCGCATCTCACCCGGGATGGGATGAGACCCCGGGGGCTGCCCCCACCGCTGGAGCGGGTCTCCCCACCCATGCTTAGTCATGGTGGTGGCGGGAGCTACCCCCTCCCCAGCATGCAAAGCATGATTAATTACAGAGTAAGTCATTAATATTCACAGCTAATTAAAGATCCTTATCATGAATAATGGAGCTCTTATTATGGGACAAGGATGGAGGAGGGGGGAAAAAGCCCTGTGGGGAGATGGGGGGCTGCAGAGGGGCAAAGCTCTGGGGCAGGGGCATGAAGCGGGGGGGTGGTACTCATCTTGTGGGGTACCTGGGTCTGGCAGTGCCCTGGTCAGGAATGCAGTGACGGGCAGAAGCCAGGGTAGCAGACACTGGGAAAGGCAGGGGATCCAGCCATGCTGGAGCAGGGGCCAGGCAGCCCCAGGGACTCCAGGCACCCCTGTCCATGAGTCTAACCTGCCACTCCAGTGTGTGCGTGACCCCTTCATGCTGGCCCAGTCTTGCGCATCTCCCCATGGAGCAGGGACTGTCCTAAGTTGATGGCACCCGGTGCCCAAGCCAGCTAATCCCCAGCAGCCAGCCAGCACAGGGCTGAGATGGGGCTGCCTGGTCCCCAGGGAGCAGGCAGGAGGGGAGGGCACCGGCACTTTGCCTGAGCCCCTGTTATACAAATGAAAGGTTTTTAGTGGGAAAGACTCCGGGAGAGTAATACATCTCCCATATTGATCGCAGGCCAGGGACCAAGGCACAGCTTAAACAGTAATTGATTTCTAGCCGCCGAGATGTGTTGGGGAGCATTGATTTAACAGCACTGCAGACACACTGCTACTAATCTGATTAAAGTATTTAGCAGAAATGTTATTCTTTAAAAAAAAAACAGAGGGAGGTGATGGTGCTGCCTGGGGCCAGGGGGCTGAGGCAGGGCTGTGGAGCGGGGGCAGCACAGCACCCCACTGGCAGGGACACAGGTACGGCTCTGCACCTGCACCCCGGTCAGGATGCCGCTGCCTCAGGACACATCTCCAGCCAGCTGCACTCACAGCCGTTCCCGACAGAGCTGCCAAGGACATGTGCGAGCCCGGCACGACGTGGGCAAGGCAGGGCCAAGGACATGTGCCGGGAGCATGGGTGACACGTGCATGAGTGCCCAGCCAGCCGCCCTGCCGGGGCGGCCACCAGCTGCTCTGGGGACAGAGCAGATGCAGGAGGAGGTGGAGGCAGCCCACAGAGGTGGACCCGGTCAGAGGCACGCTTGGCTGGCGGAGCATGCACGTGGCCCACACCGGCTCTGCAGCAGCCAGGGAGGTGCAGGAGCTGAGGTCTGACAGTGACCGCAGCCCCAAGCCCCTGCTCCTCACAGCCTCCCAGGGCAGGGAGGAGATGCTGAGCCAGGGGACCGTGTGTACTGCTGGCCTCCCACCATGCAGCATCCCCATGCATGCCCCTTCCCTGCCTCGTGCCCTGCCACGGGCAGTCCGGCCATTGCAGGGAGCTCTCGCACGCCGTCCCCTCCTGCCCCTGTCCTGCCCTGCTGCTGAGAGTGAGGACAGATGCTGTGCCGGTGGGGATGAGACTCCCCCACGCCCTTCCCAGCCCCCATGGAGAGGCACCAGCTGAGCAGGTGGAGGGGTTCCTGCCACTCCCCATTGCACTCTTCAGCCCAGTTAATTAACAGGCGATATCAAACAAATAAATTATTCCTGCTTCCTATTGATTCTAATTTACTGGCCCCTGGAGAGCCCAGGATCGTTTATCCCACCTGTCACCCCTGCTTAGCAGCTGCACTAACATCTGCCCTGCTCCCTCCACCTCTCCTGTTCCTCCACCTTCAGGGCAGAACTGGGCACGGCCATGGGGCCCACACTGCCCCACACCACTGTCCGTCATCCCCACGCTGCCCCACGTGGCTGCAGCTCAGTTTGCTGCCTCTCCTGAGGATGGCGGACGCCCCAGTGCCGGCAGCACAAAGAGGGAGCCTGGCTGTCCGTCCTCATGGCACCCCTGCCTTCCTGGGAATAAGCTTCATCCAGGGATGCCCTGGCCCTTGCCAGCCCTTTTCCCTCCCTGGTGCCACCAGAAAGGGTGCGGGTGCCAGTTCTGGCTGCCCAAGCCCAGCCACAGCTCCCCGTGTGCAGCCGGGCCCCCAGCCCAGGCCATGCCCAGGAGGACAGCAGCCAGATTTCCCCGCTGTCCCGGAGGGAGGCCATCGCTACCCACACACCAGCCTTTGACATCTGCCTCATCTGCGGGAGGCTGATCAAAGCCGGAGCCCCTCCCAGCTCCCGCCCCTATGGATGTCAGATCAATAAATCAATCCTGGCTCAGCTGCTGACTGCACAGCTCTTTGCTCCCTAGCAGGCTTGATTGGGAGATCCCGGGGAGGCACAGGCTCCCAGCATCCACCTCCTGCCTGCTTCAGGGGCTCAGCTCATGGCCGATGCCACACCAGGCTAGTGACACATCACCCATGCCAGCCTGGGCTCTTGGGCACGATGGTGGCAGCTGCCAGCCCTTGGCAGCCAGGACTGCCTCCTGCTTGGGTCTGGGCAGCACTCAGTGATGGGTTCTGGTGCGGTGCAAGTGGCAGCATGTGTGCCTTCCTCTGGGTGCAGGGACGTTGGCTGGCTCAGCTGGGGGATGCTCTGGGCAGCAGCCTGCCGGCACAGAGCCAGCAGTGAACTGGATGCAGTCAGAGCAGTTCTGGCCTCACCTCAACTCCGGCGAGTGACCAGCCTTGCTGTACTGGGGCGGCTGGAGGCTGGCCAGGGCCGTGGGACGGGGTTGCAAGCACAGCCTGCTTGCCTACTGCTCCCGGTGTTGATGCTTTCCAGAACTGGCTGAGCTGGATTTCCTCAGGCTGCATGGATTGAATTGATCCCAGCCAGACACCAGTGGCAGGCTGCTTGCCATGTGCCCACGGTCCAAGCCTGCTTGGAGTTTTGTGCTCAGATGGGGGTCAGCCGGCATCTGGCTTGAGAAGGGACACGCAGAGCACTGGAACCACTCTTCTGGACCCTCCTGAGTCCCTGGTGCTGTCTGTCCCTTCCCAAGCCCTTGGACATCCCCAGTGCTGCTCTTCCCTTGCAGAAAGCCAAGCAGTGACAGCCCTTGGAGGGGTGAGTGAGGAAGGTGGTGGATGCTGCTGCAGAGCTCTGCCGCCAAGGTGGCTGGGACCGGGGAGGGGGGACAGGCAGGTGACTCACTCGCCCCGGGTGATTCATCCCAGGCGGCTGGCAGGAGCAGCCGGAGAGCCAGGGTGACTTCAGCTGGATGGGGATGTCTCGCCCGGAGCCAGCCCATCACCCTAGCCTCCAGCCCTTGGTTGAACCCGCATGCTTGCTCCCACGAAGGTGCTCCCAGCAGATGCAAGCCAGCTATACCCGTGCCCGAGAGCCGCCAGCCTCCCCACCACCGACCCACCGCCCGCCCTGCGGAGGCCGTGGAGTGCCCAGCGAGGCAGGAGGCTGCAGCTCCCGGCCAGCTTGGCGCAGTCCCACAGCGGCGTGCGGCCGGGCGCGTGTAGGAGGTAGCGGCTGGCAGCGCCGCAGCCGGGAGATAAGCTCCCCTCTCATCCTCATCGCGTGTGACGGGAAGGAGATTTATGGCTCCGAGCTGCGATTTGTGCGCGGCTCCAGCACACTGTATTGATCACTCCTGGTTGCTCCCGCTGCTCACTCATTTCCCAGCCCCTCCTGCCTGGCTGGTGAGGCGGGCAAGCCGGCCCTGCCTGTTAACTCTTCCAGACCTGGGGACCCCTGGGGCCTGGTACCCCTCTGTGCTGCAGCAGCCAGGGCAATAAGGAGCACCCCAGGTCCAGGCTGGCTGGTGGAGACCCCCCTCCCCAGGCTCCCGGGCAGCCCCATCTTTGGCCCACATCTCGTGTCGGACGCTGCCTGCAGTGCCCCTGTCGCTGCCTGCCCACCCTGCCCCTGCCTGGGGGTCCCAGCAGCTGCACCTGGCAGGGCTTCCCACAGCCAGCACCGAGAAAGCCCAGCAGCCTGCTCCAGCCTAGTGGGAGTCCCAGTTGCTCCCAGTGTGTGCCAGGGAACTGGAGCCCCTGGGGTGGTGGTGGGGGGGCTCTGCTGGAAGGACCTGGGCACCAGGGCAAGGCTGGCAGTGGAGCAGGGGCAGAACAGGCTGGCAGGGCCAGGCCAATGCCAGTATTGGTGGGTGCTGTAAAAAGCCAAGGATGGAACCTGGCAGGTGGGACGTGTGACACCAGAAACCCCTCTGATGAGGAATGAGCGGAGGCCAGAGGAAACGGGGTGCTAGGGCCCATCTCTCAGGAAAAGAGTAGCATTTTCCCTGGCCAGGGCTCAGAGCAGAGCGAGCAGGAGCATTTGGCTGGGTTGGCGGTGGGGAGCACCCCTTGACAAGGAGAAGGGCGGGCAGGGGGAGGCGGGAGGCCCCGCCATTTGCATATGCAGATCGCATGCAAAGCAGCCTCCCCGCCCGGCCCAGGCCAGCCGGGCCTCCTGCGGCCTCCCCCCTGCGGCTCCCGGCTGCGTTGCCGCGGTTACGCGGCCTGTCAGTCAGCCCGCCTTCTCCCGCCCCGACCGGCCGGCCGCCTCACAGCATTGGGNGGCATGGCGCCAGGGATTAGTGCTGAGCGTACAGGGATGGCAGGTGGTGACAAAGGGACGGTGCCCAGGGGATAGGGTGTGATGGCCACAGGCAGTGCCAAAGGCACATGGACAGCAGTGTGCACCGAGCAGTCCCAGGGCCAGCCGAGGGGCTGATGCCAAGAGGATGGGGATAGGGGGCAGCCAAGGGGGGACAGGGGTGGGACTGCGGGTGGTTCTGCAGCAGCAGCAGGAAACGATGTGTGAAATGAAGAGTTCCTGCCCAGTGCCCAGAGGGNCCTTACCTGGCCCTGCTGCCTCTGCCTGCCTCAGCTCCCTGCCCGCTGGCACAATCTGCCTGCCTGCGTCCTTGGGGACAATCCTGGGTGCTCACAGGAGGGGCAACACTCTCCTCTCCAGTATCAGGCACATCTCCCCTGCCAGCTCCAGGGTCACAGCCCCATGCTGGCTCCTCTGGAGGGGTCAGCCCCGTCCCCAAAGCCAGCTGAGGTGCAGAGGGACCCATACAGGGGGTCGCACAGCCCCCGATTGCAGGCAGGAGCAGCTCCCCATCCATCCCCGGTTCCAACGTTACCATCTTCCCCAGCACCCGGGGAAGCTTTAAATAATTCACAGAGGTGAGCTTGAGCACAGATGCTCCCGCAGGCAGCTGGGTGCGAGCAGCCAGGCAGCGGCTGGGCGGCAGAGATAGCAGTGCTGTCCCTGCCGGCTGCCCAGGGCCTGCTGGCACCTGCCAGCTGGGAAGGAAGGGCTTGGACTCAGTATTCATGGAGGAAAAGCACCGAGAGCATCATCCTGAGACAGCTCAGCAGAGGTGGGAGGTGAGCAGGGTGCTCAGGGAGCCCCACACCATGCTGCCTCCCATGCCCAGTCCTGAGCCATGCCCCCAGCCTGGCTGTCTCTTGCTCCCACCCTCCCCTCTGCGCCCAGTCTCCTGTGCAGGATCCCAGATTGATTCCTGAGAAAGTCTGTTGTTAAGCTGGCAGCTCTGGCTGTAAATTTGGATCAATAATTTAAGGGGGTAAAACTATTAATATAATGTTAAAATATCTGTTCTCATCTGAGGCACAAAGGTGGGAGTGAAGGTGAAGGTGCCTGAATGACCTGCACAGCACCCCCCAGTCCTGCCAAAAGACCCGGTGCTACACGTGCCAGCGTGGCCGGGAGAGCGGCAGGCATTGTTGCAACTAATCGCCAGCTGTGTCAGGAGAGGGGAGGGCGGCATCCGTCGGGGAATGGGGTTATTGATGGACTCCAAGGCTGCCATTACCCACCAGCCCAGCTATTACACACACCATCACTCAGCACGTGGCCACAGCCGCCACGCCAGGTCCTCAGTGGTGCCGTGGACTGCGCCGGCCGGGAAGACCACTGGAAACAGGTATAATTACACAAGACGGGGCCCGCCAGGGGTGTTTAGGCTGCAGCCCCATTACCTGTGCTGTACACACTGCACTGACGCTGTTCAGCGCTGCCTGGGTCATCCTCCAAGCCCCGTGCACCCAGCGCCACAGCAAGCCAGCACCGAGCAAACCCCGTGGCACATCTCCGCTCCACCCCAGCACCTTCTCCATCCTCCTCAGCCAGGCTGGCCCTGTGCAGCCTGGCTGAGCCGCGGGCAGGAGGCAGCCCCTGCCAGCCGGGAGGGGAGAGCTGGCCTTCCCGACCCGCAGGTGATGCTCTCGGGAGCTGCTGAGCTGTGATGCCAAGAGCGTGCCGCAGCCTGATTCATTTTGGGAGGATTAATCCATGATCCCCTGCTGCCCAGCCCTGGGGAGGGCAGCTCTGGGAAGCGGGGAAGGTGAATTTCAGGGAGATTAACGCTGCTCCCCCGCAGGATGGGAAATGGAGGTACATCTGCTCATCTGAATGGAAGGAACAGCCGCCCCGTGGGGAAGCAGATAAAAATAGGCTGACATTTACCTGCCAGCCCTGAGCAGGGCAGGTGGAGGGCACCATGGCCAGGCCATGCCCACTGAGGGATGCAGGCATCTGCTCGAGTGCCAGGCACTCACCGCCCGCTGTCCTGCGCAGGCCGTAGGGACAGCGTATGGCAGGCGGCGGTGTGGCCGTGTGCGTGCAGGGCAGCGGGCTGGGGGAGTCCTGCCGAGGCAGGGGCGCCTGCAGAGCACATGCAGGCATCGATGCCAGGGCAACGGGACAGCCAGCTGTGCGCGCTGGGGCTGTGGCATGTTCAGGGCTGCCTGTACGTGGAAGTGAGCAGCAAGGCGGCTGGCAGCGAGGTGGGCAACCGTGGCATGGGCAGGGTGGTGAGCTTGGGGCAGGGCTGGTGCCCGAGCCTGGAGCCTGCTTGGGGACTCATTCCTCCCAGGGGCATGGCAGTGATGAGAACAGGCAGGGCTAGGATTCCTGGTAGAGGTGCCCTGGGAGGTATATGAGAAAGGTGAAGGAAACCCCTCTCTGCCTACCTGGGCACTATCCCCTGCAACCAGTAGAAAGAAGCATCTTCACCTGCCCAAAGCCCTGCAGCCCGGGCTGCCAGGAAGGGCTGGCAGCATGCTCTGCCCTGCTCAGGAGCCAGGGGATGCCACAGCGGCTGTTTGCACCTCTCCATCTGCCCACAGCAGCCCCTGTCTTCTCATGCACCACAGAACAGGGCTGAGCATCCTTCTACAATGGCATTAATGTTTCCTGTCGGTACTGGCAGCTCCTCCCTGGGATGACACTTGCCTCTTCACCACCATCTCTGAGCAGCACAGGCCAGCCACCCCACAGCCACAGAGGTCAAGGTGCCTCCTCCGGCATCGCTGGCTTGGCATCCCACCACCAAGCAGACCTTGACCTTGCTGCATACCCAGCAGCTCAGGGTGCCTGCCCAAGCTGAGGCACAGCAGTCTGGCCCCCAGGCAGTCACCCAGGTCCCCAGGGCTGCAACAGCCCTGTGAGCCACTGGTGCTCCTGTCCCTGGAGCACAGCAGCATCAAGCTCTTGCCTGGCCTGGGGCACCCAGCCCAGCCCCAGTGAGCCTGAGCCCAAGCCCTCTCCACCAAGAACCCAGCGAATGGCTGCGAGTGGGAAGGGTTAATAGCTGTGTGAGCAGAGCCTCCCCTTCCTCCCCCTGCTCTGTGTTTTACAGGCCGGAGCTATTACCAGGAAATGTTCCCATCAGCACCATTGATCCCCTTGTTTACAGCCCCGTAATCCTCAGCTGTTGACTCAGGAGCAAAGAGGAGAGGAGGGTGAAGGTGGCTCCCTCTTGGCCATCGCCTCTGCCCTGTCTGCATCCCCACGCAATGCCCGCCTGGCTCCGGTGCACCAGGGTGACATGCATCTAAGCCCTGCAGCGCCTGGCTGGGCACCAGGGTCTCCACGGCTGGTGGGGAGATGATGCGGCCCACGGGAAGACAACGGAGGGTAGCATGATGGCAGGATCCTGGCTGTGGCAGTGGCCACGGCCCTGCATGAGCTGGCCCGCACAGGTGACTGCGGTCCCTCCTTGCCAGCGGCGCTCTCCTGGCACATGGCTGTGTCTCCTGCCAGCTGCCTGACACCTGGTCGCAGGGCCCCTCGTGGCAGCCCTGCTTTGTTCTCATTAGTGCAATGAGCGGAGCCGTCACGCTAAATTAGGGACCCTCCTGACTCACAGCTCTGCATCTGCCAAGCCGGCAGCGGCTGCCAGCCAGGAGAGCCCAGCACGGCAACGGTGGGCACCCACTTGATGCCCCAGAGAGGCTGTAGGCAGGGATAGACAGCCCTCCAGGCTGCCCTCCAGCCAGTGGCATGGCAGGGCTGGAGTGCTGGCTCCTGGCCTGCGGCACTGGCCGTGCACAGCCCTGGTTGCCCCTGCCCCTGTGCGTTGGCTCTCCCCACCCCGGCGGGGCACGGGTGGCCCCCTGGACCCCTATGCCGGGGCTATGGCTCCCCACAAGCCCCCCACCACTCTCCCTCACCCTTGGCCGAGCTGGGATCATGCAAACCTGTGCTGAGCATCTGAGGCAAGGGCAGTTGTGTCCTTCCATCACTGGGACTTTCATAAGTGTTTGTAATTCCTCCAGCTCTGAGAATGCTAGAGAGCTCAGCCACCTCCCTGTGCCGGTGCCCGCAGGTATCTCCCCATGTTGGCTGTGAGGGCAGGATTATTTACACTACTGCTTGGATGCAGCCCATCCCCTGGTCCCTGCTCTGCTAGGGTGGGGTGTGCCCTTCCAAAGCCCTCCAGGCAGGGATTTGCCTTCCCTCTCACTGCAAGCCCTCCGGAGCCTGGCTCTCCCCCAGAGCCCACAGGAGGGTTAAGGAACCAGGCTTCCTGTCCGGGCTGGAGCAGTGCTGTGGGTCGCAACCTGCCCCTGCTGGGGTTGAGCCAGCCTGGGCAAGTCCCAGGGCTGGGCTTCCCCAACCCATCCTTTCTCTGCGCCTCTCAGCCCAGCTTCACGGCACAAGCCCTGCCAGAGCATCCCCACCCCAACCCAGCGCACCCCTGCTCTGCATGGGGCTCTGCCCCGGCTACAACAAATCACACATCGAACCAGGCAGCCTTACAACCTACAAAAACTGGCCTCTGGCAGCTTTTTCCCCTTCCCTGACCCCTGGTCACCAGGGGCTGGGATCCATTTGTCAGTACCCCAGCAGTGCCCGAGGCCATGCCCAGCCCTCCCTGCCCCCTGGGACATCCTGCCGCTGGGTACTCACTGGCTGGAAGTCGCTGCCATTGCACTCCTGACCGCTGAATGTGCAGCGGACAAGCATCTCACCCAGGTCCAGCTGGTGGCCCACACGCCCATAAAATTCCTCCAGGTCGAAGGGGCGGCTCTTCTCCTCCTCACTCATGGCCAGGGTCCCCAACAGATCCTCCAGCCTGCTCCTCTCCATGCTCTCCAGCACCAGGGGCCGTCCAGCCCCATCCAGCAGACCCAGCATCTCCCCTGCCCAGTAGAGGTCATGGCCAGAGAGCCACGAGAAGCGGGCAGGGTTGAGGTTGCAGAGCGTGACGGCGGGGAAGGTCTTGCAGCGCGCCGTCTCCTCCTCCAGCTGGGTGCTGTGGGGGTACTGGAAGTACAAGCCCACGCATTTGGCGTAGGCATGGACGAGGAGAGCCAGCGAGCCCAGGAAGGCCAGCAGCCACAGCAGGTTGCGGGCTGTGTAGCGCCGGTGCCGGAAGATGTGCTGGATGCCATGGAGAGTGGAGCGGCTGGCAAACTCCTCCAAGCTACATGGGCGCTGCTGCGGGGCCGGGACATCGCATGCTGGGTGCCCAGTGGGGCAGCCCCCCGCAGGAAGGGCTGCCGAGGGCTGGGGGGGACCCCAGGGGCGTGGGGGGGGCCTCCAGGCTTCCTCCAGCCACATGCTGCCACCCAGCTCTGCCTCTCCCCACTGAGCCCAGGGTGCTGGAGGAGGTTTGCGGAGCGGATGGCCGGCGTGGTGACGGGCGGGCAGGCAGGCTGGGCTGTGCAGCAGGCGGTGTGTGCCAGTGCCGGGGCGGGACTGGCGGTGTGTGGTGCTGCCTGAACCCTGCCCCGAGCGGGAAGCTCGCTGAGTGCTGAGACCGCAGATGTACTTAGCAATCGCCGCATCCTGCGGGAATCAGAGCCAGAGGCTGAAACGTCCCGGAAAGCTCAGGGCACTCTCACCGCCTGTCCCGTGGGGGTGCAGGCAATTAGCTGGAGTCCTGCTCACTTCCACCACATCCATGCACTTAGAGTGGGCTCCCTGGGGAGGGAGAGGTGGGCAAACTTCTCACATCCCCCTGCCAGGGCATGTAGGAGCTGCCCAGGCAGGGCTGCATGGCCCTGGGCTCGGGAGAGGTGAGTGGGCTGGTGGTCTCGGGGAACAATGGCTCTTTGGTCACGGGGGACCCCAAGTTCTGCACCAGCCTTGCAGGAGCACAGCTCCTAGACGTCTGGCTGGCCAAGGAGCCAAGGTGCCAAGCTTCACTCTTGTCACAGCTCCTGCACCCTTGGGCTCAAGCACCTCCTCTGGGCTCCCCAAAAGCTGTGAGGGGTCAGGCTTCTGCGAGCACAGGGTGAGGGTGGGGGTAGCAGGGCTCTCGGGGGGCAGCGACGTAGACCCCAGGGGAGCGCCGGGTGCTGGTACCACCTGCATGCCACCACAGGGATGCTGCCATGCTCTCTGGCATGGCACTACCTCAAGGCCAGAAGCTCAGGCTCGGTGCTGGGGCTGGCACAGCTCAGCATCCCTCACCCTCAGGGTGCACAGGAGGAGGCAAAATCTTTTATGAGGCCAGCGATATAGCTGAGGAAAACAGTCGCTTGTGAGCACTGAGAACCACCCATGTGCCCACAAGCTTATCTCCCTTTCTGAACCATCTCAGTTTGTCTAGTAAAATATATTGCCTTTCCCTACCGGGCTTGCCATGCATGCACCTGCCTGGGCAGATCCCGCAGTGCTGTTTCACTGGTAGTGGAAGCAGAGCAGAGCCGCAGAGCAGAGCCCTATCCACGGAGCTGGGGAGGACAGGTCGGGATCAAGGAGGACACCCAAGCTGGGAAGGGGGGCTGCATTCCCCCACTGTGCTCCCCACGCCAGGCACAGGAACCTCCCCGGAGGGAAGATGGGGAAATCAGAGGTGAGGATGCCCAGGCACAGGGAGGAGGTGGTACCCAGGCCCAGTTGGGCTGGAGAGGGGCGAGAGGGCTGGGCTGTCTCCTGCTGATGCTTGGGCCTGGCCAGGCACTCAGCAGGGCCCTGGAGCGGAGCGAAAGGCACTGCAGGACCCGGCGGTGTCTGCAGCCATGGCCCGGCAATGCTGGCCCTACCCAGCTGCGCTCCCCTGGCCTGTGCTCCCCAGCACAGCTCTAAATCCATTGCTTTGCATAATTAGATTTTTCTCAATTACCAGATTATGGTAATTAACAGCTCATTTGTAGGAGGCAGTGCCTAATCCCGGCATTGCGCTTGGCTCAGCGCCAGCCTGGCTCGCGAGGCTGCCGGAGCTGGGACGGCAGGCAGTGGAGCAAACACCGGCACGGGGGAGCCCTGCTGGGGGGCCAGCCAGCCTCAGGGATGCTCCCAGGATACCCCGAAAGCTCTCCACCACTGGTGACCTCGACCTCCCCCTGCACTGCCTGGTCAACACAGCCTGCCTGGAAGGGTTGGTCCCCAAAAATGGGGGGGGATGAGAGCCCGTGCAGGGACAGCATCTGCTGGTGAGGGGAGTCAGCAGGGCTTTCGAAGTGGCTCAAGCATCCACGCAGCTCCAGAGATGCAGAAAACATCCTGCGATGTCTCCTTCTGCAAGCGCACACCAAGGAAAACCACGGGAGAGGTTAGCGTCGTGGGCTGGGCTGGCACGGCTGCAGTCATTAAGGGGCTTGTTAATGAACTTTCCTAGTCAATAATGTTGCCAAGGAAGGACAGGAGAGCAGGGTAGTGGGAGGCAGCCACCGGTAACGTACCAGTCTTCATCACAGGAAGGCAGGGCAGTCCAGGCAATTACGGCCCATCAACAGAGCTTCATCCCTAGTAAAATAATAGAACAAATATTAAGATAAAAATGCTTCTGAGGACCTCGAGGGCAGGGGAATGGGGAGCAATAAAGATGTGCTCGGAGCTCACACAGAATAAATCTGCCCAGTCCGACTTGATTGCCTTTTTTGGGTAAAATTGCTAAATGAATCGATGGAGAGGAGACAAGAGGTGTGATATATCAGGCTTTTATTAAAGCATTTGATATAGCATCTCAGGGAATTAATTCCAGTTGGCGGGGACAGCCATCTCCGCCCGGGGCTGGGTGCACCGCTGGGAGGCGAGAGGGACAGGGCAGCCCTAGGGCGTGTGGTGGCATCGTGTGACACCAGCGTGGGCAGTGCCGGTGGCGGCAGCCCCTCTTCTCCCACTCCAGGTGAACTTGCCATAGCTCCTGCTCTGTGCCCTGTCTCCCGGGGTGGTTGTGCCAGGAGCACCGGGGTCACATCTGGACCAGCTGTTGGATGCAGCTCCAACCCCAGTTCCCATGGGACAGTGTCTGCAGCCAGCCCAGTGCCCCCACTGCATCAGGGCCACCACCCCTGCATGCCCGGGGCCATCCTGAAGCTTCAGGGCTCTTCTGCTCCTGCCATGGGCCCTGCCTGCAGAGCTCATGCTGGGAAGCAGCATCGAGCGTGGGCAGCAGTCATGCCCAGCTGGGCACGACTGGCTGGGATGTCTCAAGCCATTCCCGTGCATCTCCTTTGTACGGCATTTCTGATCTTCCGCCATGAGCGTCTCCAGGCAGGGGATCTGGTCCGGCCTCTCTGCCCAGCATGGGCGGCAATTTCGACTCCGTACAAGCAGTAAATCAGCCTGCTTGCCTGGAGGTGGCTGTGCCGCCCCTGCTGCTTCAGCTCGAATTTCCCAATCTCAAATTACCCCAGGCTGCCTGAGAGCCAGCTGGTTTTCTGCTGCCTGTCCAAACTCCTCCAGCTCCGTTTCTATCGCCGGATTTTGCCAAAGGCCCTCGAGTGTCCATGTGCCCAGAAGCAGCATCTCCTAGTGCCCAGTCCCAGCGGGCAGCCCTGCTGTGGAGCAGAGCTATGCCAGCCCTGGATGCCCGATGCCGTGGGGAGCTGGACGAGCCTCAGCAAGGCGGCCTCGCTCAACCGCAACGGCATTTGCTCCTTGGCCAGATCAGCGCAGGGTCAGAGGTCCCAGGCCAAGTTTCAACATGTTTTTCTCAGCAGGGGAGCAGCCCAGAGTGTGAATTTTGCTGGAAACCGCATGGAGCTTTTCTCCTTGAAAACAGTTTTTCCCGACGGGGTTCCTTTGATGCTCACGCTGGGAGCACCACACACAGCAGTTCCACTCCCAGCTGGAGCCTCCTTTCCCCTCACCCAGGAGTCCCTCTTGCCGTCCCCTTCAGCCCCGACAGCCCCTTCCCCTGTCCCAGTGGTGCCAAGGAGCCAGGGCTGGAGGTGCTGGAGGTGATGGCAAGCTTCCTTATGGAAACAGCCCTGGCACAGGGCAGCTAAAGAGGGAGTCTTTCTGCCAGCAGCACCCACAAAGTGATGGGGTCCCCGGGAGCTGCCAGATGCCGGGGGAAGTTGGTGGAGAAGGGGCCTGTGAAGGCACAGCTCACCCTGGCGCCTGGGCAGCCAGGCTGCTCCATAAGAAAGGCACGAAGTATCTGTGAGACCATTCAGACATCCCAAGTGGGTGTGATGAGCAAAGCACCAGTGGTTCGGGGGCCAAGCAGAGAGAAGAGACCTGTGTTTTCATGGCATCAGCAGATCCTCTGCACACCCCTCGCTTTCAGGGTGACAGAGGAAGATGTTAAGTGAGGCGTATCTGCAGTGGTCCCAGCAGCAGTCTCTCCCCTTCCTGCTATCTCCTCTCTCCCTGCAGCCTGGCTCCTTCCTGCACCAGCCTCTTTCCAGCTCCTCGCACTGGTGCTAATCCCCTAATCTGTGCAAAGCAACAGTTTTCTCCGTGGCACAGCAGCTGGTTTGAGATCTGCGTACCTCCTCCCCCGAAAGCCAGCTCTCTTAGCAGCAGCAGGTATCAGGTGAGCCAGGCACCATCTACCTCCAATAAACCCATGTTTTATTTTACCCTATTTCCATTTATCTCTGAGCCTGTAATTAGCCTTCATCTTGCAACGCATCCTGCTGCCTTGTGCATTGAGGAGTGGAGGGGATGCGTACTTTGCCAGGCAGCCCTAGACCACAGCCTCTTGCCGGCAGGGTTCGAGGAGCCAGCGGGGTGATGCTCGGGCACAAATCCTGCCTGCCATGCTGGCTGTCGAGCTGTGGCATTCCTCTCTCCACACCCGGTCCACGTTCCCTTTAATCTCGCACAGCGGTGGAGATGGATTTTCTCCCCGTGAGCCAGATGTGTTGCACGGAGCATAAACACCCGCGACAGTTGTTGTGCTCCTCGGTGCGAAGGCATCAGATGTCTGCATTAAAACAAAGCTCTCCACTTAATTACTCAGGCTGATAATTCAGTGCGTGGAGGCGGCTCTGGCTGAGAGCAGAGGGCTGGATCACAGCTGGGACTGGAGAGCCTTGGAGTGCACATTAATCCCGGCTCTCGCAGCCCTGATTAACGGTGCTGGAAACCTGCCCACCCTGCTCATTCCCAGGGGAAGGGTCTGTCCCGGCACTCACTCGCTGCCCCGCTGGAGCGGGCCCAGGCTGGTGCCCGAGGGGCTCTGCTGACACCTTGGTGGGCCAAGGCGTCCCCTGCCCAGGATCTTTGGGGTGGGATGGCCCAGCACTTGGGGACTATCGCTTGGAGGATGCTGAGCTGCCCCGGGCACAGCGTCTGGAGCCCAAGGGAGCTGCACACAGGACAGGGAGGGCAGAGCCCAAGGGTCACCCCGTGCAGGGACCCACTGCCAGAGCACGGCTGGTGGGAGCGGGAGCCAGCCCCGTGGCTGGGCTCAGAGCAGGACGAGGCAGACCAAAGTCTTTCTCTTTGAGGTCCAAGCTGCCTGCTCCTGCTAACCTGCATTTCTCCTTCTGCGGACCAGCAAACACCTCCTGCAAATTCACCTCGCTCCCCTCAGTCAGCACCAGGGCCCAGAGCTCTTCCTGGGGGAGCCCCTCACTCAGCTGTCGGGGCAGGCATGTGCCCTCGGCCCGTGAGCACCCACCCTGCTCTGCCAGTCTCTCTGGGATGGGATGCTCACGCATGGGGCTGCTCCCTTGGACCCATCTCTCCCTTCAGCCTGCTCACCCAGCCCAGCCCCTACCCCCTTACCAGGCTCCTTGCCTCTCCATCCCTCCCCTGGATCTGGGGCATCCCTCTCCCAGAAGAGCACCCATCCCTGGGCACCCTGAGGGCTGGCACTGCTGCAGATCTGCCTGTGGGGTCCTGTCTGTCCAGGGAGACTGATTTCCTCCAGCTCTGCTCCTGCCCTTTTATCTCTCCTCCCCAGGCTGCACACCTGGCTCCACGGCCCGGGCAAGCAAGAGCAATAGACACCATCCTGCCCAGGCTGAGCACCCAGGCTGGTGCTGGACACGCAGGGCAGCCGGACCCAACGCAGGCAGGCAGCTGCAGGCAGCACCATCCCAGCGGGGCCCCAAGGGTTAAGTTGTCATGTATTCAGGGCCACTCGCTGGCCAGGAATTACACTTTTATCGGCGCGGTGCTGCCGCCGCTTGAATTGGGACTGGGAACTCTATTTCCGAGCTCACCCAAATTATTCTTGAAGAGATAAAGCGTGGTGCAGAGCAGCGCTGGTGCTTCATTAACATTCCCCAGCCCATTCAGCTTTAAACGAAGATTGCCTGCCTCGGAAAATGATAAAATTGAACATGTGAAGCAGGGCATTATGTTCCATCAACCGATATTATTTCCCACGCAGGGGCCGAGCAGAGACACAAACAGCTATTTATGCAGTGCCTGGCCAAGCCAGGGCGACTTGGGAGGGGGGAGCAGGCAGCGGGGAGCACAGAGTGGGTGGCAAGTGCCCCCCACCTGTCCCTGGGCATGAGAGGCTCTGCCCTCCTGGGGGATCCCCGGCTTGTGCTCAGGGTGCAGTGGGGGGGTCAGGAGTCACAAACCTGCTCCAAACATCGGGTGAGGGGAGGGGCTCAGGGGTGCATGGGATCCCCATGTCCTGCAAGGCTGGAGGTATCTCCATCTGCTGCCCTGCCCCGGGGGATGTGTGTCCCCTGCTAGGGCTGGGCAAGTGGGGTGCTGGCTCCATGTGCCGGATGGAGTCCCACCTCCTGGGGCTGGGTGCTGGGCCAGCAGGCGCTGGGGAGCACCCTCAGGCAGGGAGTGTACACCTCCCCAGAGGTGAGCAGGCAGGGAGGGCTGAGCAGGCAGCGAGGGCCAAGCAGGCAGGCCCCCGCGGCTGTGATTGGATTTTGCTTGGCTGTGACGAGCCTATCGATCCGGCAGTAATTAAAGTCGCTCCAAAACCTGACTCATATTCAACCTTGGGAGGAAGGAGCTTCTCTGAGAAACACCCTCTGCTCCCCATGCGCCAGCACAGCCGGGAGCTCAGCCCTGCCGGGGTGCTGCCAGCCCATCCCAGCACCCTGCTGGGCTCTGTGCCCGGGGGGGACCCTGCCTTGGGACTGCCTGGGGCCCAGGGCAGCAGCACCCCATCAGGCAGCATCCTGGCCAGTGTCCCCAGCACCTCACAGCCCCACAGTGACCCTGACGAGCCTCAGCCCTCCGGGTGGGATCCATGCCACCCAGACCCTATAGCCCAAGCTAAGCCCGGGCTATTTTCTCACCAAGCACCTCAGACACCTCCCTGGCACGTGGAAGTGCTCCCCCATGCCTCTCACTTGTGACCATCCCTGTGTGGGACGGGTGCAGGAGAACCTGCAGCCGCCCCTGAGAGGCACCGGGGTGCTGGGGGGACCCGCTGCCACGTGCCCATGGGGTGCAAAAACCTCTTCTCTAGGCCAGAGGCAGGCGAGGGGCCTGCGAGCGTCTATGCGTGGGGTGTGTGTGGGGGGGGTGTGTGTGTGTGTGTGTGTGTGCAGGGGCTTGCACGCCCAGCCCTGCCGCCAGCCGCGCTGCTATTCCCGGTATTCGCAGCAGGTCAGGACAGGTAGCGAGGAGGGGGAGCTGCCGTTCGTTCACCGGGGCCCCCCGCAAACCCGCCCGGAGCCCCCGCGGGGGCGCAGGGCCACCAGGACCTGGGGGCTGCGGCAGGCAAAGGGGTCCCGGGGCTGCGCCGGGGAGCCCCAGGGCAGGGGACCCCGTGGGTCACAGCCCGCCCCCCCCAGCGCCGGGCAGCGGCTGGGCTTTGAGGCGGGGGGGGGGGTCCATCTGCAGGACAGGG
>VZTL01030717.1:0-16362 GCA_013400535.1 Scopus umbretta
TGATTCTATGATTCTATACTACTGTGGCAACTCTAATGAACACCTTTCTAATGATCAGACACTAGCTAAATTCTTAATGACAATCAATCTAAAGCATGGAACTGGTAAATAGTAGTCAAATCAATTTGGGAAGAGGTTTAAAACTAAATATTAATTATATGTATCTCCTAAAATCAAATTCTGCAAGATTCTAATGCATGTGTTGTTAACAAAGCTGTTATGTATGGGCTCAATATTAAACATACTTAGCACCTTTGAATTTTTGCTATGGAGAATAGAGGATTACACAGAAACAACAGCATATATAATACTGAAGTTCAGCAGTTTGTAGCATCCAGTTATAGGAATGGTGGAAGCTGCTCTTGCACGTAACTAGAAAGACTTGGTGAAGAACAATGCACGAAAAAGCACACAATCACTATGTCCCATGCATGTAAGATTTTGTCTTTAACCTATTTATTGTATGATTCCTCATTGTTATTGTCTGACACCTTTTCTTAGAAATCCTTTCAGATATTCTCTCCAAGGATTTCAGATATATTATTTTCAGCTCTCCCCTCACCTTCTGCTATCAATCTCTATAACTGGAACTGTGTCTTCATGAGTTAGGTATATTGCAAACCTCGTAAAATTTCTTGCTTATTTCTGTTTGCTGCATGAGATCCTGGAAAACTTTGTTTTGCAGGTTAAATCCAATGAAAGTTAATACAGATAAGAAAATTGTACAGAATGAAACACAGTATGGGGTGCTCTCTACTTATAATGGACAGAGACAAACAAGGAGGGAACAATAGAAAGGGCTGATACAAGATGGGAAACCACTAGCTTACATTCTCTTTTTTCAATAGTGCCATATGAGGTAACTCAGTATCTCAAGGTTTTCAACTTGGAAAATAATTTTATTGAGTTAGAATGTGATCACATACCAATGTGTGATGTTATATGATCTACATAGGCCTTTCACTTTCATCTCTGTTTGCATTGGTTAATTTAAACCTACAAAGAGTATACAGTTAGGAATAAAGTTTTTTTTCTTGTTGAACTCAGTCTAAAAATTAGTCCTTTGCAATATTTTCTTAGTTCCCACATGACTTGCTTTTGGATTTTGACTACATCTGAAAAAAAAAAAAAAAGGAAAAAAAAAAAAAAAGAAGCAAATGCATTTTTAGTTTTGTTTTTTTTTTTTTCCCCACTGGCAGTTCAAAGAAAAAAAATAAATTTGCTCTAAGGTACTGCTGTTTTTCCAGGGGCACTTTTACAATAGTGAAGAAGAACTTTAGTTTAACAGGGCTGAGAAATAAAACAAAAGGATTGGAAATAACATAGCTTTATTTGCATAAGAGGTTTTAAAAAACATTTCCCAATCTCACTGTAAGTCAAAGTTCTAGCTTCAGCAAAACAGCCAAAATTAACTTGTTTCCTCGCTGAATTTTGCATTCCCTAAACAAAACAAAAAACCCAAAACCAAATCATACAGCTCTTTAAACTTCCTTAAAATTGAATTTGAAGATAACAGGGTTATTCAAAACAGCAGCATTTTCCTAAGCTGTGAATGTGACTTTTCTAATACCGCATTGCTTGAAGCCAAGCAAAGACATGGCCTTGCAACTTTACCCTACCCAGCTGTGTCACATGAAAAGACACTTTTTGCATTCTGTTACAAGGTTAACCTCAAAGTAAGCCTTCTTTTGTGTTACACCCCCCACTACCATCAGTTTTCGAACACTTTGCTTTCTGTGCATTTTTGATGTTTGATAACACAGCTTTAGAATACAGTGGCAGTTTATAAGCAACTGTCTTCAAACCTTTTTGCTGACTGCTTTACGGGAAAGTGACAAATGAGGAAATGGAGCTTTTTGGAAGGAGAATGATACCAAGTTCTTAGAGATAGAAAAAAAAAAAAAATCACTTAGGCCCTGAGGCTAACAGGGCAAAGTTAGCTTGATCTTGGAGCCTGTAAGCAGGTCCTTTTTTTACAAAAATGTTCTTTTGTTACTGCAGACATTCTATAAACCTGTAGAACAAAGACTCATAAACACAGGCATAGCTAGAGATTTCTGCCTGGAGTCTCTCTCTTTCTCTGCTATGCATCATGCTGTTAGACCACTTTTAAATGCAGAAATGTTAGTTTTCTTTTCTGCTTTGATGAATGTTTGTTAAAATGTTGTTCCTGAGGAAAGAGAGTTTGTTTCATTCATCACAACATGACCCTGCATTTTTTTCCAGGAACAAAATCTGGATTTGATTCTCACAATAAATAACACCATTATTATATCCACATTGTTATAAATGCAAGAAATTAAATTCCATGTGTTTACCTGTGCACTAAGAGGGCAGAAGTTCTTCTTATTTTTATCGACATCCTTTTAACTATGCTGTTACTTGTAGAGGACTATAGGCTATCTATATTGGATATACTTGGTGAGGCACTGGCAGTGGGGCTGCAGGGGTGGCCTCTGTGAGGGCTGCCCCATGCTGGACACAGCCAGTTCCACAGCGGACCCACTGCAGGACTGAGCTGAGCCTGTCAGCGAAGCTGGTGCTGCCTCTGTGAAAACATATTTAAGCAAGGGCAAGAACACCAGAGAACAGTGTGGAGTGAAGCTAAAAGTGTGAGAAACAGCCCTGCAAACAGCAAGGCCGGAGAAGAAGGAACGGGAGGTGCTCCAGCCACGGAGTAGAGATTCCCTTGCAGCCCATGGGAGACAAGGCTGGAGTAGATGTCCACTCTGCAGCCTGTGGAGGACCCCGTGCTGGAGCAGGTAGAACTGTAGTTCCCTGAAGGAACTGCAGTCCATGGAGGGCCAAGGTTTTCCTGACAGGAACTATGGGCTGTGGGAAGGACCCATGCTGGAGCAGGGAAATACATGAGGATGAAGGAGTGGCAGAGGGGAATTGTTATAGACTGACTGTCACCCCCATCCACCATCCCTCCACATTCCTCTGGATGAGAAGGAGGTAGAGGAGTTGGGATGAAGGAGTGAAGTTGAGCCTGGAAAAAGGAGGTGTGGGGGAAAGGTGTTGTTTTAATTTTTTGCCTTTTTTTCTCACTATCCTAATCTATTTCAATTGGCAATAAATAAAATTATTTTCTCTAAGTGGAGTGCATTTTGCCCGTGATAGTAAGTGTTAAGTTGTAACTGATTTCCCTGTCTTTATATTGACCCATGAGGTTTTCCATCTTATTTTCTTCCCCTGTCCTGCTGAGAACAGGGACTAAGTTGCTGGGTGGACATCTGGTGTCTGGCCAAGATAAACCCACCAAAGTATAATATACGTAAAACTTTGAAACAATTCTATTTGATATAGGTTATTGAAATACTCAAAAACACTGTGATACAACTATTGAAATATGAATTAATTTGGCCTAATGAATGACCAAATACTGAAATACAAACAAATGAAAAGTAAGGTCCCCAAGCATCATCAGACAGCAGAACTTAGCATCCAATGTACCCCATCCATTCTCTTTACAGGTAAGTTCCTCCATACCTACCTGGACTTGCAGTCAATTCCTTGTGTTTCTCATGGAGAGCACTCAGCAAGTGACAGGTGTCTTGAATAATTTCTGTAATGTTCTCCAGCTGTTGGCTGAGAGATCTGCTCAGCTCTTTTGTTAAAGAAATCAGTCTAATCACATACTCCACTATACCTTCATTATCCAGGTCACTTTTCAAAAGCACATCTCTCGCTAGGAAGTTTAGGTGCCAGATTTTTTCCAGGAGTTGGCCTGATTTGCCTGCAGGTATAATCTTACCTTCAGCCATTTCCATTTTATGTTCAGAATATACTACTACAATTTTCTTTCTGTTCAGACACTTCCACAAGGTGCTCTCCTTGGTTCAGACTACAACACTGTTTAGTGTTTGTAGCCTAAACAGCATTTTAAAAAGTACTATATTCCACACACACTGACAAATCAAACTCTAGCTCAGAAACTCTGAGTTGATGTTGACTATTAAAAAGTTACTAGGTGACAGAAAGGAGTGGCTCTCCTGTAACTATGGGCAAGGATTGCCCAGAGATGCCAATGTACACCATGCACCTTTAAGGGAGGTTATGTAACTCAGTTGACTTAAATTTCAGGAGCTCTGACAATTTCTCACTTCAGTGGCTGTAAGTGACCAGTACCTATGAAATCAAGTTTAATTGTGAATTCATAATTATATAGTCACCAACAATGAGGAATTATTTTTATTGCAAGCTAACATTACACGCTGTAAGCCACTTGACACCATTTTCTCACAACCATATTTCAGTTGTTGTTTAGAGACGTCAAATAGGCGGGACAAGTCCAATCTGCTATGCAGTCTGGATGATGTATTTGAATTATGTGTAGGTTTCAGGAATACAAGAATCTACAAATCTAATTCTGTGATTAGCAAGAATTATTTATTACTAATAGAAATTTAAAGAAACCTGCAATGTTTTCTGGGGTGTGTTTATATAACAGGCAAAGAAACATAAAGAAAAAGCAGTAACGGCTAAAAGTTCAAATAACTAATGACTGAAATTTTGCTTGACACTTTAGAAGTTGAGAAGCAATCTTACAAGAAAAACATGAGCTCACTAAACTTAACTGCAGCATCAAGAATTGACTATATGGGATTCACAGGAAAAAAGGACTGTCCTCAAGAGTACCCCCACGAAAATGGGCAGCACTGCTTTTATAGGGGTTCACAACCATGTGCTTCTGGAGGCAACCTGGGAGGAAGAAGGGCCAGTGCCTAACAGGGCTCCTGTGCTGTTCATTGTCTTCAGTGGGTGAAATTTCAGCAATGATACCTCAGTGACAGTATTTGCAATGATTTCCATTTCACCCAGCACGTTCAGTCTCAAAGGACAGCAATGAAAACAAGTGGAGAAACAGCACTGACGTTATCTTACTGATGCTAGTTCGCATTGTGCTGTGCTAGGGGAGGACAGGCCTGAAACTCTCATTAGCAGAGTTCAGTACTGGCCTAAATCTGAAGTATCCCATACACCAAAATATTTTATAGTTTAGGAAATGTACTACACAAATTGTTGGTACAATTGGTAGTTTCCTACTAAACATTCCTTTTTATGGCCCATTATAAATGTAATAAATGCAGCTTTAAATAGCAAATAAAATAGGACTGTAATATAAAAGCATACTGAAAATTGCATCTAAGCATTGCAAGAACTAATGAGGTAATGTCAACAGAGTGCTTTAAAGATGTAAAGCACTGTATAAATGTTAAAATAATAATGAAAGATGTAAAGTGTCTTTAATCAAACATACGAGCTGAAAACAGCTGCAGTTATTAAATTCAAAAGGAAAGTTCCTTTTGACTCATTATAGTTTGCTTGATCACACTGAAACTGTACTGCACAGCTAACACAAAAAGGTATGACAATCATTAACCTATTTCCCATTTCTGATGGTCCAGCATCTCCACATTTTTTTCCAAATTATTCCTAGTAAAAATGGAACTCTGAGACGAGCATATACTTTCATGTACAGGCAGTGAAAAATGTCATCTTCTAATTTTTGTAAGGAAAAAAAGAAAAGAAGATGGGCAAAAATGCATTATTACTTATTTACTGTATAGTATTGCATAGGCAAACTTCTCGGTGTGAATCCATATTGCTCCCCTAACAATAGTATAGCTGGATTCATCAGCTCTGGATCTTTTCCAATATATGTACTTGCCTAGATTACTTCAGACTAAATCAATTAGTGATGTGCAGATGTGAGTTATGAAAAAAGACATTCGTTCGAATAAAGGTAAAAGAAGATCTGATTTTTAAAAAGTAAACTTTGTGTGTGAAATAGATAATAATAAATGGACCTGTTGTTAGAATATGCTATTCATGGAATGTTGTAGAGCTTACAAGAAGCTACTAGAACACACTGTTATAAACACAGTTTTAGAAGTGATGACAAGAACTGATCTATATTCATGTTCTTTGCCATAAGCAAACTGTTTTGTTTTGGGTTTTTTTGTCAGGAAATTACGTCTCTAACTCCTGCTTCAGCTAATACATGCTATCTGTATAAATTGTCTATGCATATTTGAAAGAAGATGTTAGTTAGTTTAGAAAATACATTTGTCTAAAACATAACCAATAGGAGAAGAGAAACTATTCTGATTTTTAATGGGCAGTTGAAATAATTTCAAGCCTTAGAGATAATAATTTATATTGGTCTTTCTCTGTAAACATGGGTGAAACATGCAAAAAAATAAGCTTTTGTAAGAATATGAAGTACTACATGGTATAATGTTCTGTAGTTATGGAGTGATCTGTTTAAGAATTTATTGTAGAGGCAATTAGGTAAGATATGTTCTTACTGAAACAGTTACTACACAAGCACTGCTATTGGGAGACATTTGAATTTTAAACACATGATTATACATCCGATCTCATGACAGAAAATGAGGCAGTAATGGCCACTGAAATTACAGTTGACTCTTCCAGCTTTTTTGCTCTTCAGCAGTAGTAAAGAGAATGTATATCTAGGTTGTCTGAGGTCTTTATATTCAGCTATAAGTGTAGCAAAAACATAGTTTCTTTTAAATAGGTCCCACATCCTGTTTTAGTTTCAGTCCCAGTGTTAGACTATGAAAACCCATTCTTTGTGATGTTTGCTACTAATTCACCAGTTTCTTGTTACTGGAAGAATGGTGATAAATTATGTAAGTGAAATTTATTAATCTTTGATGCTATTTAGTGGATAGTCTTATGATTTAAGGCTTGTGGTTATGCGCCATACCGGCAGGTATTAGTCAATGTAACTATAAAGTCTTTGGGAACGATCAGAAATTTCTTACTTGACACAGCTCTTGCCCAAAGAGATCCAATTTTAGTAGTAGCTTTCAGGGCCCTGCATGAACCCATAGGCTTTCATGGGCCAGACCAGCCTCACCTGGTGAGTGCAGGTGATTAGCTGGGTCATGTTTGAAGCTTTCTGAATACTGCAGATTGTGAAAGTAAATGTTGCTGAAATGAGTAAAATATAAATGGAAAATGTGAAGGGTAAAGAAAGTAGAGAACATGAGTCATTCAGAAATAATACAGAAAAGTGACCGTGTATTCTCTGAAAATATACCACTCCTATACTATATTAATATATAGTACAGAGTGTACAGAAGAAAATAAGATACTATAATAGATGACATATGTGAAAGAGGAAGCCTTTTCAATGCAATATGATAAAGAACCTAGTACAAAGGTTATTTAAACAGAATTTATATCATACGGTTAATGTTGGAGTTTTCCAATCACTTTAAGCTCGTACTTTTGTGAAGTGAAATTCAGCCTGGATCAGCTATCTGAGATGGTTTACTATGCAGCACACCAGCTACAAAGAGGAGGTTGAGACAGCAGGAATAAGCAGACTTGATAAGGACAGTACTACTCCATTCTCCATTGGAGTCAACTTTAACAGTGAAACTATACTCTGATCTTTCAGCTTTTACTACAAAATCCTGAGCAGAAGAAAAAAAGACACACACACACACACAAAAAAGACACAAAGAAAAAGTTCTGTGATATTGTATTGGAAGAAACTCACGAATTCGGCCACTGTGGATCCCCAGGCTCACTGGAAATCTCTGCCTAAAATATATCCTTTAACTGAGAAAAAATCAGGCCCATAGAGGTAGGATGAAGACACAAGCTACCATGTTTAGTGTTACATATGGACAGCAGCTTATTAGTCTTACAATCACAGACTTGCAGGAAAAGAGACACGGCCGTCCTGCAACCCAGTTGTCAAAATAGGGCCCTATGCCTGGGTAGGTAATATAATATAGAGGGAGGAAAATTAAAATAATTAAGAGACAATGTGCAAGAAATAAAAGTGCAGGAACAATTATAATACATGTAGAATTGTTACTAGATTGTATTTTTTCAGGTCTCGGGTTGTTTTTTATTTATTATTTTGTGTGAAAGAACTAATAGCAAAAGAGCTGTGCACCCACCCTCAAAGCTTAGTTCTCCATTGAATTTCACTTTTTTGAAGATCCTACTCATCAGCAAAAAAACAAAGTGAAAAATTGGCTGTGCTTGATTTTGTTTTAAAACAATTCTTATTCCTGGGGTACCTTCACTTCTAACTATAACTTCTGTAACTATTCGAAGGATCCTTAAAAAAGAGAGCTTTCACTTCCATATTAAATAGTGGCCTTGGATGTAGGAGGAACAAAGTAACAACTTTAGAAAAATAAGGATCAAAGTATAAATGTATACAAAGAACAAGTTTAATAATTTAAATAAATTAAGTTATCATTTAGCAGATGTACATGTTCTTTTCAGAATACCTTAACACTGTTGCAGAGCTGATAACAAAGGAAGAGGACTTTGCTCTGCTAGGAAGAGAGATTAGATCGTGTGGTGCAGACCCAGTAAGTTCTACCTTTATACTCTGTGCATAATGCTAAGTTCAGTACATGACAATAAATGCATTTTGGTGCGTTTATTGATCCACTCATATTTGAAAATACGTGTAATGGTTTGTTTTTTTTCCTATCTCTGGTATTCTAAGGCCCAAGTGAGAAAACAATAACAGAATAAGAAAAGCAAATAAAGTGCTACAAATGTACTGTGCCATAGAAATTATATTATATGCTTATCTGGATGGTTCTTTTAGCACTCTACCACAGTAGGCAGTGCTGGATGTTTTGAAAAAAGTTGTAATCCCCTCGAAATACCTAATTATGAAATAACATGGTTAGAAAAGCGCTCTCTCTCTGAGCGCAGTCACGGTACTTGACATTAAGCCATCTTCACTATGAATTAGTGTGCACGAGCCTCACATTAGGAAAGGCAAAGCTCCAGAGCATAGCAGGGAAGAAAGTCTGAGCCTGTGCTAAACCCCAGCATGGGGCAACCTATATACCTGTATTCACTTAAATGCAGCAGGGTGTTCTTGGCCTGAATTTGCTGTTATATTTAAATTAACTTCTGTGGACGTTTCAGGTAACCAGCGTTGAGAAAACAAGCCATGCTCAGCTGTGCCATGGTAAAGCTAACACACAGAACAGGGCATCAGGGTGCTAACTGTGTTTTTCTCATTTCTGAGCCTGATCTATGCCAAACTGCATAGGCACAGCCTTTGATTAGCTTTGCGATTGGGGGAAGGCAGATTATATTCTTTATGTGTTCTCTTTTAGTTTAATTGTTGTGTTTTCTTTTAGTTTAATTATTGATAACTGTGTGTAAGTAGTTTGAATAATATTCCATGGGAACAAATAATCATCTATGCACCAATCAAAGACAAAGAGATTGCAGACTGGGACTTCACGAGTCCTCATCTTTGGCTGGCAAGTTCCTCATCGCTGGAATGGCAAGAGGAACTTCTAGCCTATCTAATCTGTCCTTTACTACTTGAGCATAGACCTACAAAATATAGCAAGAATGTAGGGGAAGATAAAAATAGCAATATAAACTCTCAAATCCATGTACTATATTATCCTATTTACATTCTTCTACAGAAGATAATCTTGACTTAGCTGAAAAACCTACTCTGCCTGAAATCCAGCTTGAACTGTAATACGTATTTGCTATACCTCACTTTTGTGAAAGAAATAGAAACTAATTTTACTGATGTTTCTCTTAGAATGGACAATTCCTTGCAGGCACAAGAGAAGTGAGCTTTGATGACAGGTATGAAGAAAAAGTGGCCTTTCCATAGCCACTAAAATACCCTAATCAGTTTTCATCACATTTTTTCATGCTCATTTAAACCCTTGGTGCACTGTAGAAATGGCAATGGATGGTTTCAGTGCATTAACTTAAACTAGAATTTCCTTTGTTTTTAAATTCACTTCTTTTTAATTTTGTTCTGTATGCAAGAACTGTGAAGGCCTCCAGGATTCTAAGCATTCATAAACAAGCGATAAGTTTTGCACTACAGTAGCTGAACAGAGTATGTAATTTGAATTCCATACCAGTGGTGTAGTCAAAAAGCAAAAAGATTTAGTCAAGGTTTTGGTCTTGCATAGTTTTTTTTTTTCTTTGTGCATACAGAATTGAATTATCTTGAATCAAGCCTTTGTGTGATATATTGGCTTTCCAATTATCTTGTAAGGAAAGGAGAAGATTACCACAGTGTCTCTGAAAGGTCAGAAGCTTGATTAACTGTTTACCTGGAGAAGATCATAATTTCCACAGCCTCTCTGCTGTTTTGTCTCATTTTCTAAGACTAAGTAATAACCTAATTATAACCTTTGGGAAAAACTAATTCTTGAAAGAAAAATGCCTTTTGATGTGATCGGTAATAGTATTTTGTAGTTATTAAACGTGATTGATGTTGTTTTACTGTTAGTGTTTAATTATATAAGAAAAACTGTAGGTTTTTCTATCCAATATTGAAGTGACACTTAATTGCAATTTTAATTAAATTTTAGGAAGGGAGAGACTGTAGAAACATGATATGAAAGTGTTGTTTTCACTTGATGGTATTTCTTTTCCTAATGACAAAGTCCTATTCTGAGTTATACTGCTGTCCTCAATAATGGAGTTAAACCTTCATTGCTTTTAAGTGATAGCCTTGATAGAAAACACTCCTTGAAGGAAGTATGAAATTTTCTGGATAGAAGAAGGTGAAAAAGATAGCAAGAACTATAACTATCTGGATATAGAATGGTGTCGTGTGACCAGTTTCAGTAGAGCTTGTAACATCAGCTTACAATCTAATTCAAAATTGTAAGCAGAATACTTATGCCATCCTTTGCTTACCTAAAATAACTAAGGTTACTGGTAAGGTTACTGGTACTACTTGGTACTCCCCTGGTGGCTTGCCTACTTTTAACTTTTAGCATTTTATGTTTGAGGCTATTTCTCAATTTGTCATTTAGAAAAGAGACTGAAAACTAAGGAAACAGCATGTGAAATGGGAAGCTTGTAGTAAAACTTCAGAGTTGATACTTCTCAGCTTCCGACTTAATGTAGTAACTTCACGAGAAATTATTCATGGACAGATGGGGGTATCTTCATTATGAGTTTTCTATTAAAGTATATTTGTATATACAGTAAGCCTCCAGTTGAGTCCCTTTAATAGCACCAGAATCCTGGGAAGTGAGCCAACCACCATGAGCTGGTTTCTTTGCTTCGGCAGAAAGCAATGAGGAAAGAGAAGACAGAAGAGAGATAATGTGTTTCACCAAACCTAAATAATAATGTGAAATTATGTTGAACTATATACAATTTTAACTGTGATTGTACTTTGGAAATTTTTTCCTCTAAAAATAATTTGTGATGTCTATTATGTTTCATTACTTGCTATGCTAAATTGGCTCAAGCAACAAGTAAAGTGAAAGAGGAAAGGAGCTGAGACAGCAACCTTTAAAACTAATAGCATCTTTAAATGTGTCGCATGTGGTTTCTGTAGAATGTGAGTAAGCCAACACTGTGTAGATAAAACCTGAAAGATATGTGATTCATTATAATTCAATGAGCTGCGCAAAAGATGAATATGGGAAAAATTTAGCACTTTGATGTGCAGGAAAGTTCCTCAGAGGGATTTATTTTCAAATAAGTTTAAGAATGCTCTGTTAGACTTCTGAAAGTTGACAGGAAGTTATGCCAAGGTAACTAAGTCCCCTAAATGAGAGCAATAGCAAAGAAATAAAATGGAACTTACCACATGCTTTGAAGCTGCATTTGTACTCAAAAGCAACTTGAAAACCTTTAAATTAAAATGAGGGACAGACGTGCTGGGATAAGGTCCCACACTGAACACAGGTACTCTGAAAAGAAAGTATTGAAGCCACTCCTTTAGCTTTTTTGGTGACTGTTTTCTTGGAGAAACCCTAAGCAGCAGCTAGAACGAGAGATTGATGCCAGGTATTTTTTAAATTTTTTTTTTTTTTCTTGGTTAGGTGCCTTTCATTTGAAGCAAGAGCTTAACCCCCCTGCCTTACTAGAATAAATTTGCTGTTTTCATTTTTAGGCTTGTGAACTTAGGTGAATCTTATACATAGGACATGCTTTTACTTCCCAAAGCAATGAATTCAAATAAAGCAACACTGCAGACAAATTCTCAGATTGTCTGCAAATTGAAACATGTACCAATGTATATGAAAGTGGGGGACCACCAGAGGGCCATACCAACAGGTTGGGTGCTGGCTCGAGACAGGACCTGGAGCGAGTTAGTCCAGGGAAGCACTCTATTGTGTGCTTTAGCAAAAGGCAGTAGATAGACTCTCCTTAACTTCCAGAAACCTCACATTGTCCCAGGGATGTATTTTGAATTGCCACCTTTGCAGACTCCCATTGAGAGTGAGGTCAAGTTCAATGTTTCTGACTCACCCATCACCACTATATGAGAGGTGCTTTTAGAGCAAACGTTACTATTGGTTTATAAGTGTTTCTATTCTCAGAAAGAGTATTTCAGTTAATGTGAATAACTTCTTGCCTTTAGAGGATTTTGCATGTGCAGTTGAGTGCAATATACACACATAAAATACACAAGCCAGAAAATTCACTCTCTGACTTAACTGTCACTAGAATTGGTAAGGGAAAGTAAAAAAACAGTACATTTTAAAAGTAATCAGTAAACTGTATATCACCCTGCTAGACCAGCTTTATGTAATTTGTTTCAAAAGTCATATATCAATATCAAAATAGCTTAAAGGGTCTACCTCATGAGTCCGTCAGCAGTTTTAAGAAAACAGAGAATGCATTAAGGTCAAACATACCACCACTAAAGGAAATGTCAAAAGCCACAATCGTTATGTATAGCCATACCTGTAAAGAACAACATTATTTTATAAAGTGATAGTCTAAAACCACAAATGGTACAGGGAACTATCTTATGACGCTTCTTGAAAATCAGGTTGTCTCTCATATAATTACATTAAAATATGGGCTACGGGTTAAATTGGCTTACAGGTCTGAGAAAAAGTGTAGGTTGGTGTCCAGTGAGACATATAAAAGCAACTGAGATACAATGCACTGAATAACTGGCTGAGAGGAATCCCAAGGTCACATAAACAGTTGATAGCAAACGCAAAAACTGAAACTAGATATCTCAAATCTTGTGCTTATTCTTAACTACAGTCCTATCATTTTTCTGAAGCTTTGCAGCATTTTTATCTTACCCTGAGTGAAATATGTTACCTCATGCTAGAACTCTGCTTATGAAAATATGAAAATATGTGAAAATGCATGAGTTAAATTCCAAGGTTAGTTTTCCTGATATTTTATTAGCAATGATATCAATGCTATACTATAACAATAGTAGTGAAGCTCAAATCATAAAAGGCCTAGATACTCACCTGGTGGTTCTTTGAGATGTAGCTAATATTTCATTTCTTATAATGCTTCATAAGCTCCAAAAACTGAATACATGTAACCCTCTCAACACCTTGAGGAGACTGGTGGATTAATTTTATTACCTCTGCTTTAAAGAGGAGCAAATGAGACTGAAAAGATTGCAGAAGACCAAGTTTGGAACTTAGACCTTGCTACCTAGCTTGGACTGTGTTCAGTGGGAATATGTGCTATTTTTACAGTAGAGACAGAAATAATCTCATTAAAAGTCAGAAATAAACTCAGTTCTGTGTATTTTTAGGTAGCTGACAAACTTTGTGTACAGTATCAGAGCTACTTGTAGGCCATCCATAAAAGAAGTACCAGTTGTTTCCCACAGTTTATCTTATCAATTTGCTGATGGTACAGCTAGTTTCAGAGTTCTTAAATACAATAAATATGCAGCAAGTAGAACTTATCCGTAGTATTAAAGATATACACATCCAAAAATTACAATATTTGAAAATTGCAAAATGGCTAACTAGTTTGAATCAGTTACATTACTAGCTTAATGAATAATAAAAAAACATGGCAAACACCTACTTTGACTTAACGACAAACCACACAGACAGCGTGTGGAAATCTGGGGTAGATTCATTTTCTAAAGATCAGTTCCTGTACAGTTTAGATGATATTATTCCATCTTCAGTTAAACACAGACTGGCACAGTTATTCTTACGGACTGATAGTAATAAAACTAATCAGGCCAATATCAATTACTGGAAAACGAGTTTATTTTAAAGGTTTTTGTAATCATAAATCTGAGCTGGAAGGCAATCTTAGCATGTTCACTATGAATGACCTTCTACGGTCAAATGTATTTTATGATACAAAAGACCCTATTGTCTTTCAGAGGATATAGCAAAAGTCTTGTAACTTCTTTTTATAGTTAATTTCTAAACTGAAATTTTATCTTCACCTACTAAAAAAAACATTACCTTCCTAACATTTTTCGTGATAGCAACATAGAAACTCAAGGGAAGAGGAAATTATCAGATAATAAAATCTCTGCAGTTTTCAAGCCTGTCAGCAGATTTTCAAAACTCAAGAATATCAACAAGCCGTAGAATAGTACTGTGCCTTATGCCATATCTGAATTACATCAGAATAAGTAAGATGCAATTTCCTTTTAGATTTTTGTAAGTTTGTTTTACCATAGTGGTAGAAAGCTGCCATTCCATGCTCTGACAGAGAACAATATGCTGTAGATAAACCAGAGACTTGAGAGCTTTCTTAGAATCTGATGAATTATGCTGCTTTTTTTCTAACAGAGTAAAACAGTGTATAGGTTTGCCTGGTACTGATAATGTCATTTAGACGTAGACAAAAAGACAAGAAAACCCCCTAAACCCCTAGAAGTACAACATGGCTTAAAATGAACTGGTATATACTGCAATTTTTCTGGACACAACGCAAGCAGGAATATTTAAACACAACTGAGGAGGTCTTTCAGATGCTTATTTCTCCCTTTCCTCACTCCCCTTCCCGCTCACCAAAAAAAAACCAACAAAAAAAATCTTAGATCTTGTGGTCTTATACTGTGGTCAAGAAAAGTAGATAATTCTGGTTGAGACACAGTGTCCTAGGGTGCGGCGTCATGTTATGCTCTGAGGGGAGATGCTATTACAGCACGAGTATAAATGTGCTGAAGGCAATCTTTTCTAGTGAGTTCCACGTGAGACTCTGACATCTATTTCAAAGACAAACACTGAGGGGACCATGAAGCTGTGGTCTCTGCTGCTGGGCCACTTACATGGGCAAATCACATGGCTCTCCTGGAAGAGAAAGAAAGATGGACTTTGTAGAAGGACTTGGGAGTTTCTTGACAGAGAGAAAAGCTCAAGGGTATTAATCAATTACCATACCTTAAGACTTACGGGAAAAAGAAATTGAGCCCAGCATGAACTGCTCATTAACTGCGTTTTTGCGTGGCAAGGCAAGCCTTTCAAAGGGGGCAGGTCTTTCGTTGTTTACAAGACCCGAATCTTTCAAATATTTTAAGTTACTGTGGTTAAAATTCTTTTTCTAAGTGCGCATTCATTGACATTCTTACCATTCTGAAAGTAAGCTAAGCTTTGCTGGAAATCTTAGGCAAATTTGTGATCGGATGACTCTCTTGAGTCATTAGGTTACAATCCAGAAAGGCTATGACCAAAAAGGGTGTTAGCAGTATACTTACTTGAATCACACCTGTGCACTAACTTGGTTTGGAAACATATGGGTCCTTTTGCAAATAATTGGGACTGACATTGAGACAGACTCAGCAAAAGCATCAATAAAAAGTCAAGCAAGAACATAATGAATTTCTTTAGGTCATCTAAAGAGGCAAGAGCAAAGGTTTGCACTGGAGCGAGACTCTCTTGCCACAAAATTTGCTTGCCTAATGCAAGTTTAGAAGGTAAAATTAACTGCATTTTTTTTGTACACTGGTATTTAGGCATCTAATAATTAGGACTTGCAGCCGGATTTTCAGAAGTGCTTTGGCACTGGTGGAATTGGTTCTGTAATGCTGAACTTCAAACTTCTAATTGTTTTGACTGGGAGTTGGAGTGAAAAAGTTGTTTACGTTCACAAGTGTGATCCTGAAACCTCTTTTCACTACCATGGCACCAACAGTTTTTAACAGCCTTACTGCTCAGTAAGGCTGTATTTAGCATGTAGCAAGCAGTCTTTGAAGCAGGAAAAAGAATCCAGGTTTACTTGCTCCTAAATTAGCACTTTAATTACTGGCCTCTTTTACTTGGTAAATCTTTGCTGCTTTTCTGCTTCAGTAGAGTGGCAGGCCTCAAGCTTCACCCACAATGGTGTGAGCCTCCTGCTCTGTGCTTGGATTTAATTAGAAAAAAATCAGAACTGATACATCAAGAGGAAGATGTACACGTTCACCGGCGGAATATATGAAAGTACTTTTCGGTCTCATTTTGTGCAAGAAAAAGCTAGTTTCAGCTGAGTGACAGTAATTCACAGATGTGGGTGAGTTCCTAGAAGTGGGGAAGTTACAGGCGTTGCTGAAAGCTTAGCAATTTTTTTTTTTTTTTTTTTTTTTTTTTTTTGAAACACTGAAGGCTAAGCACCCGCTCAGGG